>JARHVA010001844.1:1790000-2042500 GCA_037957365.1 Torreya grandis
AAAAACCCACACTTACCTTGTAGTTTGAGGATTTCCCTTGTTCAACTCAGAGTTTGCTCCCATCAGCATGAGAGCATCACATTTTTCATATTTTCTCTTTGAAGTCTAAGATTGATGACAATTTTGTTTCCAGATGCTCTCCTTATTATGAGATAAGGGGATGGTTCTTTTGACTATCTAGATATTCTCTTGGCTCTCTCTAGACATTTGTGGCTTATGAAGACTAGAGATGCTTAGCCCTATTCCTCTGATAAATGTTCAACCTTCACCAATGACTTTCAAATATAAGTCCCTGAGAGGGGTATACACTAAGGTAATTACATCGTACATTCAACCGTCGCACATGATTAGTATGAATAGGTCTTATGGCCATCTTCTAAACTTATATAGTAGACTAGGGAGATGTCAAAAACTTAATAATTTACATAGTCTCACACTCATCACACACTTCTTTATCACTTTGAGTATCAAAAGTGTTTCTCAAGAGTAATGAGTTTTATCTCACTATGTAAGACACTCCTCTTTTGATTTTCTTCATAATATTTTATTCTATTGGATTGTTGTTTTCCATTTACTCATTGTAGATTTACTTTTCTCTTTTACATTGTATCTTTTGTAGTCATTGGTCTTTGGTGGATATTAATATATAAATTAATTTAGATTAAGTAGAGAAAATTGATGAACATTTCACATTAAAAAATATTTTCTTTAAAAAGGGAAATAAAAATCAACCAAGACTTAATTTGAGATGACAAGTTCAAAATACCTTTAAACCCTATCCAAATCTCAGCAAACAAATAAGTGCAAATAGATAACCAATCCCATTTAGTTCTATTTTTTATTTAATAATACAAAATTCTATTTTATTTTACACACAGATATATATCATAAAATTGTCAATAACCTCTGAAAAGCCTCCCCGATACTATTTTCTTCCCCTTCACAACCAAACCTTTCTCAACCAATCTTTCTTCTTCCTCTTCTTTATAATCTTGGTACGATGGAAAATAATTCTATACTCCTTTGAAGTAAGCCAAGGAGAACGTTGTGTGAAGACACCTATCCATACTCATTTACCATCCACTTCTGTTTGAAGGGGTGCATGAGCGAAGGAGTCAACTACAACTTATTGATTATTAGCTCATAGTTTATTTTTAATTTATTTTTTTAGACTACAGTTCGCATGATCAATGTATGATGTTTTTATTTTTAAAGTGCTATTAAACTCAACTATGGACAGAATAATTTTAACTATTGATTTTTAAACTGTTTATTAAACTCAGCGTTCCTTTGCTATATCTGAAGATGATGAGCAGCACTTTATCACATGGAATAAAAATCAAGTCTTTTCTTTTGAGACAATATTTTTCGAAGTTCATATATTATTTTTTTAAGCAGCTGGTTTTTTTATTTCGTCTGTATTATTTATTTTAACAGCTCTCAGCATAGTATTAGAGCTGCTTTTATTTAGTTTCACTGTTATATATTTTCTACCATCACTGCTCTCTATTATCCATACCATACCTATAACAAACCATAGAATAATGGCATCGGCATTGGAGAGAGACTGCAAATCTGTGACATGCGAGTCAATTTTATGATTAGCGAAGGAGTCGACGATAGAGAGATTTGGAAAGCTGAACAAGTTTTCAAGCGATGCCGCTTCACAGGCTGCCCTCGGACATATTATTATTTTGCTTTGCCATTTCTGCAACAAAACATTCAATTAATGCACAATAAGACGAAAAGGATTGAAATTTTATATTCCTAGAAACTATTTTTACCTGTAGCGTTTGAATGCAAGTTTGAACAACTGATCTCTTGTTTGTTGTGAGTTGCAGTCTCTTCAGTCTGTGCATGTGCTCCAAAGTTTCTATAACCGGCACCTCCCACCTCGTATTTGCGCTCAACTCCTCTAATGATCTGCATTGTTCTACCCCTTCTATTTTTTCAACTTTGTAGCAAGCTTCCACTACAAATTCTTTGAGAGAAGCTAATTCTGCAAAACTTGGAAGCTTGTCTAATGCTGGACAACAGCTTATACTCAGCTTTTGAAGGTTTACCACACCACCAATACTCCTTATGTTCTTCACCATTTCACAATCTGCCAATGTGATATTCTTCAATGTCGTTGGCCCAGGACTTCTATCTCCCTAAAATGGTGATTTTCCTGAAGTATGTGAGTGTCAAGGCCAGGACAACAGTCTTCAGAAATCGAAATTCTGGACATTTCTGTTTCCACTAGAGATATCTGCTTGAGGTTGCACAATGAAGAAGTAAACAACCCCTGCCCAAAATCCAATTAGCTGATTGGGTATTTATATATATCCAGAATTTGAAGATTAATTAGTTGCCGAACTGGTTTTGGTAAATACTTCACACCAGAAGAACTCAATCTTAAACCCTTAAAGAAATTAAAACGCCCCAAAAGAGTCAGGTAAAGATTCCAGCTTGGGACACCAACTAATGCTAAGCTTAGTCAAGGAGGACATATTCCCAAGAGAGGTGGGCAGACTTGTCAACAAGGGGGCTCCCTATTTCCATCACACGCAACTTGCTGAGTTCATCGATGTTACTTGGTACCTAACCCGGTTGTATTTAAATAGAGCTCTCTCAAAGATGGCTGCTTTGTGACGTGACGAGACAACTCATCCAATTTCTCGCACCTGTAGAATATGAAAAACTAGACCAAATCTGAAAAGCTAAACAAAATTTCTATGCCCACAGAAGATAACAGCAGAAAAAACAGAGTATAAAAACTCAGGAAAAAAAAAAAAACAGAGCATTCAGAAAATCTTTATTTGCAGGGTTGAAAAACTGTCTTTATTAATGCATATATATAAAAGAATAACCAAGCTGTTACATAAATTGTAGTAGCTAAAAAAATATATTATAAACTAAGCATGCAGATTGCATGCTCTATTCCTACGCTGGATGTGGCGGTGAAAGCCAAGCTGAAAAATAAACTGTCTAAACTTAGTAACTAAGACTGTTCTCAATTAAGGAATTGCATGGGTCAAAAGACCAACATGCAACACCAGCGGCGGCAGAACTGGATGTTCAATTGAACCTTCAGCGTCAGTTATCAAAATACTCCCCCTTGATGCTGAGAGTCTCTGAGTGTCAAAAATTGATCTGTTGCAACTGCTTTCATGAAGATATCTGCCAATTGTTCTTTAGTGTTGATGTATTTCAATTCTACTACCTTCATCTGCACTAAATCTCAAATAAAATGATGCTTTAAATCGAAATGTTTTGTCTTGCTGTGATGGACTAGATTCTTGGCCAATTTAATAGCACTAATGTTATAACAAAAAATAACTATGGGCTGAACATGAATCTCTCCAATTTCTTCAAGAAGTTTTCTAAGCGATAATGCTTGTGTACCTGCTGAAGTAACTGCAACATACTCTGCTTCTGTAGAAGAAATGGCAACTATACTTTGTTTCTTTGAGCTCCAAGTAATCAAATCAGAACCAAAAGAAAAGCAATTCCCAGATGTTGACTTTCGGTCATCCAAACTACCTCCTCAATCAGAATCACTAAAACCAACAAGATTGAACCTTTTAAAAGTGTAGTAATGAATATCAAAATCTAGAGTGCCTTTCACATACCTCAAAATTCTTTTGGCTGCCTTCATATGTATTTCTGATGGCTCTGTCATGTACCTTGAAATAAGTGAAACTGAATAAGCAATATCAGGTCTTGTATGAGTTAGAAACATTAAGCTTCCAACAATACTTATATAAGTTGTCTCATCAACTCTTTCAGCACCATCATCTCTACAAAACACAACTCCATGAGCAACTGAAGTGGAGATTGGTTTACAATCAGCGATATCAAATTTCTTCAACATACCTTGTTTGACAAATAAAAATTTTATTCTCCCTTTGATAAACCTCCATTCTTAAAAAATATTTCATAAGGCCTAAATCTTTCATCTCAAATTCATTCATCATGAAAACTTTGAATTCATCATTCATCATAGAACTGCTACCCATATACAACAAGTCATCAACATACAAACTTACAATCAAAATATCATTACCTTCTTGCTTGTAGTAAAGGGTAGGTTCACTCTTACTTCTTTGAAAGCCATTCTCTTGAAAATATCCATCAATCCTAGCATATTATGCTCTTGGTGCTTGTTTGAGGCCATACAAAGCCTTCTTTAACTTGTAGACATGATTTTCTTTTCCTTGCACTTCAAAACCTTGTGGCTGTTCCACATATACTTCTTCTTCTAAGTACCCATTCAAGAAGGCACTTTTCACATCCATATGATGGATGCTCTAATTCTTTTGAGCTGCTAATGAAATCAACATTCTAATGGTCTCTTGTCTTGTTACTGGTGCAAATGTCTCTTCATAATCAATGCCATACTTTTGTGTGAAGCCTTTAGCAACTAATCTTGCCTTATGCCTTTCAACACTTCCATCACTGTTAATCTTAGTCTTGTAGACCCATTTGGTGCCAATCTTCTTCTTGTCATGTGGAAGCTTTGTAAGCTCCCAAGTGTCATTCCTGTGAATAGAATCCATCTCTTCTTGCATTGCTTCCATCCAAACCTCATTAGTATATGCATCTTCAAAACATGATGGTTCAAAATCAGCCTTGGTAAGTAAAGCAAAAATTCAGTGTGTCACCTCTTGGATTTTATTCATGTGCTTGATTTGAAATCCTTTGATAAATGTCACTCAATCTTCTTACCTTCCTTGCAGAACTAGGACTTGAATCTGGACTTACACTTGGAATTAAACAACTAGATGAGGGGTTACTTGGTAGATTTGTAGCACTTGGAACAGAAATATTAGTGGGCTGCCCATGATCAATATCATCCATGATAACTTCATTTAAAACAGATTTTGACTTTTCCATATGGCCTTTTTGATGACCATAAACTCCCCCTTCATCAAAAATCACATCTCTTGACACAATAAACTTATTAGTGAGAGGATTATATAACCTGTAAGCCTTACTTTCCTCACTATATCCAACAAAAATACATGACTCACTTTTGGGATCTAAATTTTGCCTCTTTTGATCAGGAACATGAACATAGGCTAAGCAACCAAAAACTTTGAAATAATTAACATTTGGCTTTTTCTCATACCAGGCTTCATATGGAGTCATCCTGTCAAGTGCACTAGTGGGACTCCGATTGAAAATATATACTATTGTAGCAACTGCATCTCCCCAAAAAGAATTACTTAATCCTTTTGTTTGTAGCATGCTTCATGCCATCTCCACCACTGTATAATTCTTCCTTTCAGCTACACCATTTTGTTGAAGTGTGTATGCAGTGGTGAGTTGTCTTCTAATGCCATGCATATCACAATAACTTTGAAAGTCTTTTGAACAAAATTCTCCTCCATGATCAGTCCTTAAGCATTTGATTTTGCACCCTTTGTCATTTTCTACAAGGGCTCTAAACCTCTTGAATGTCTCAAGAGCTTCACCTTTGGTCTTCAAAAAATAAACCCAACACTGTCGTGAGTAATCATCAATAAAAGTAATGAAATATGATGACTTGCCCAAACTCTTTGTCTGCATAGGACCACAAATGTCTAAATGAACTAACTGGAGTGGATAATGGGCCCTCCATGCATTACCTTTTGAAAATTTCTCTCTTGCATGTTTTCCTTCAGCACATCCTTCACAAACTTTCTTGTGCTCTTTAACCTTAGGCAAACCAAAAACTAATGCTTTTGATGTTAGAATCTTCAAACTATGAAAATTTAAATGCCCATACTTGAGATGCCACAACCAACTTGTATCCTCATATGCCATATTGACAAGGTTCTTGTTATGTTCACCAAACTTCAATGGAAACATCCTATTCTTTGTCATAGGCACCACTGTTACCACCCTATTTCCTTGATTCTTATCATAAATTATACATTGTTGATTTTCAAATACAACTTTATAATTCTTCTCACATAATTGTCCAACACTCAAAAAATTATGCTTTAACTTTGGAGTGTAATAAATGTCTTTAACACTCTTCATACCTTCTTTTGTATGGACTTCCATAGCTCCTTTTGCAACAACCTCCAATGATTTGTCATCACCAAGTTTGATCTTGGATTTAAAACTTTCATCCATTATAGAAAAATGTTTTTCATTCCCTGACATGTGGTTAGAACATCCCGAATCTAAATACGAAACATCTTTAGAAACATTTTCAGCTTTGTCATAAGATAAAAATAAATTGTCTGGAGGATTCTCATCACGTGATCATAATGAACACTTTTACCATTATTACCTTCTTTTAATCTACACTCATAATTAAAGTGGCCATACCTGTTACAATGATAACACTGAATATTTCTTTTATCAAATCTACCTCTACCTCTTCCTCTGAAACCACCTCTTCCTCTATTTCCTCTTGAGTAATTTTGATTTTGACCTCTACCTTGGCTTTGATTACTTTTGATGCTACTATTGGCATCTTCATTCTTTGTGATTTGTAATTTGGAGGAAAAAGCTTTCTCTTCACTTTCTCCAAATGAATCTCTCAATCTTTCTTCATGAGACATCAAAGATCCAACTAGATGATCAAATTGAAGGGTAGACAAATTCTTGCTTTCTTCTATGATTATGGCAACATGGTTCCACCTTGGTGTGAGAGACCTCAACACATTTTTGATCACAACCTCATTGTTCACAATTTCACCAAGTGTAGCCATCTTATTGACCACATCTTTTACTCTGACACAATAGGTACTCACACTTTCAGCTTCTTACATCTTTAAATTCTCAAATTCTCTCTTCAATGTCTGTAACTTGACAACTTTGACTTGATCACTACCTTGGTAAGCTTCTTTTAGAGTCTTCCAAGCATCCTTTGCTGTCTTTGCTCCTGCATTTCGCAGAAATAGGCTCTTATCTAGAGCTATTTGAATATGAAATAAGGCTTGAGCATTCTTCTTCTTAGCCTCCTTAGTTGTTTTATCATTCGCTGTGAGGGCATTCCAATCAGCTGGCTCTGCATAATCTGATTCAATAATCTCCCACAAATCTTTTCCTATCAAACTCTGATACCAAATGTAGAATATGAAAAACTAAACCAAATCTGAAAAGCTAAACAAAATTTCTATGCCCACAGAAGATAACAGCAGAAAAAACAGAGTATAAAAACTTAGGGAAAAAAAAAAACAGAGCACTCAGAAAATCTTTATTTGCAGGCTTGAAAAATTGTCTTTATTAATGCATATATATAAAAGAATAACCAAGTTGTTACATAAATTGTAGTAGCTAAAAAAAATATTATAAACTAAGCATGCAGATTGCATGCTTTATTCCTACGCTGGATGTGGCGGTGAAAGCCAAGCTGAAAAATAAACTGTCTAAACTTAGTAACTAAGACTGTTTTCAATTAAGGAATTGCATGGGTCAAAAGACCAACATGCAACACCAGCGGCGGCAAAACTGGATGTTCAATTGAACCTCCAGCGTCAGTTATCAACAGCACCCTGACAAGTTTTAAAAGTTGAGCGTTTTCATGTTTTGCAGAATGTCTAAGCTGAAAGTAAGCTTTCCACAACATTCAAATGTTGAGATGGTGTACAAGCGTAATGCTGCAGTTTTGGCAATTTTTAAATGCTCCAGTTTTGTCTAATTGCCGAAAGGGTTAGGTAGTGATGATAGTTCACTATAAGCTCTGAACACCAGGTGCTCCAGCCATTGGAGAAGGCAAAACTCTTCTGGCAGACTCCTCAAGTTACTGTTGACATGGACGATCAATTTTTTCAAATATTTGAGACATCCTATTGACTCTGGAAATCTTTGCAAATTTGCGCAGTTAGAAATAACCAAATTTCGTAACCGTACAGGAGCCTGCATCACGTTTTCAATAAGTTAGACCAAAAACATACAACAATTATAAAGAGTTTCAAATATAAATCGGAAAAGGAAGATACTTACATCGCCATCAACCTCCCACAGTTCTTCTAAGTGATGTTCCTGGTATTCATGGAGTTCTAAAACCCTCAACTTTTTCAATGAAAGCGATGAGGGAAGATTTCTCTGCCCAGTTTGAACACAGCGAATCCAGCTTCCAGACCAACTCTCCTGATACTAATTTGCCATTTACTTGATTAAGATTAATATCCTTCAAGAACAACAAAATTTCAATCCAAGTGAAGAGGCTGCAAGTCTACAAACTCCCTCGTAAACCTCTCTAGTTGATACAGCTGTTGTGGAAACTTTTCAATCAGATGGATGCAGTGTTTTCATTTTATAAATGTACGAGATACCCCAAGATATAAGGACTTCCATTTCTCTTGTTGTAACAATGATCAAACTCCCCAATTCAAAACCATCTATTACAGGCACATGATCCACGTAATCCAAAACGAGGAGCATATGATCAGATCTTAAACGCCTTGCAAGAATCCCTTTGCCTTCTTCCATACTGTGAAATGATGCATCCTGCAGAAGTTTTTTTTTTGCTTTTCAGGCAACAGACTTTTGCTAGCAGCATCTCTAACATCAAATAGAAAACTAGACCTTTCCATAAATGCCCATTTATTGTTGTATATATTTTTAGCAAGGGTGGTTTTGCCGGAGCAACCTATCCCCCAGATTCTGACAATTTGCACATTGAAATGACTTACGGTTTCATGCAGACCCACTGGATGTTTTTGCAACCACTAATGGCACCTCTTTAATCAATCTCAATACACAATTCACAATCTTTTTCAGCAGCCTCCCCTTATCACTAAACATAAAGAACATATAAACGGAATTGGACAAACATTACTCTTAATTGTTAGGAAACTAGATACTCCCTAATAACAAATAATTAATAAATAAAATATAAATTTATAATAATAGAGATAATGACAAAACATTAAAATTATATAACAAAATTTTAACAAAATTTAAAAAACATTTACAATACAAGATATCAGACTTTATTAATTCAAAATGAACACATTATAAACAAACTTGTCATAGATTAAAAAACCTTAAATAAATATGCCAAGATTGCATGGCAAGAAGATTGAAAAGAAAACAATGAGTGCTTGGAGACAGAATTTGGTAATCACTCATCATTAATAATTATGTAGCCATCACAAAAGGAAACTTGGTGGAGCGTCCTCAAGTTTTTCTGGGGTGTATTTACCATTTTTTTCATGCTGGGAAAATGCATTAGCATAGACTCCCTTAGCAACCCATCTGAGATTGATAAGCTGAACATGATAGAAAACAGGAACGATTGGGTTGCCAGTTTTGAGCATGCCAGTTCTGCCAAACACCAGGCAGATTCTGCATAGCGCTCTGAAAAAATTGTTATGTGAAATGAAGCGGTGCGCATTGCCTCTTGTATTGCTCTAGGCAAGAATTCCCCCAATTCTAACTCTTCTGAATCAAGAAAAACCGCGAGTCTCATTGCAAGAAAGGTACGGTGGATAGTGGTAGCAAGTGTATGCTTGACGTCCGGTCCACGATGGTTAATAAATACATCGTAGGGCAGCTTTTTCATTCGTTTTGATGATGTAGTAGAAGTAGATGGAGATGGTGCGATTTCATCAAAAGCATCAGTCATCTCCTTCTCAGCGGTGGCAGTGGCAGTAGCAGTACCAGTAGATGCCATCTAATTGGATTAGATGAACACAAGGAAAGAATGAAAGAAAACCAATGAAAGCAGGGTTGGCGTTGGAAGCGGTGGAAGGAGTGAAAGAAGTAAATGACATTTGAATTGAACAGAGGGAAAGAAAACCAATCCTAGGAGGCTTCGTATTGGGAGATCATGTTTTTCAACTTTATTGATAAAGACGAATGAATGGATGTGTCGAATGGAATGGAGTAGCATCTAAGTGTCTATAGGTTTGCCCACCTTGTACGAGAAAAGCATGAGGATGTGGTTTGTATATGATCGTGTGGAAATGAATGGAGAAGCATTTCAAGGTTAAAGCTAGATTTATTTTCTGTTAAAAAGTATTAGGATGTGATTTGTATAAAGAATCGTGTTGAAACATCATATTAATTAAAGATTCATCAGGTTAGAGGTAGATTTACTTTCTATATGTGGATGCAATTTGTATAATAAATTATGTTGGACTATCATATTGATTAAAGATCCATCATAATTTAAGTGAGAAGATTTAAAAAAATTATCTTTTCACACTTTCTAAAAAGCTATTTTTTTATCACTCAACAATTTAAAAGCGAGATATCAACTTAATTTTTTTATCACATTAATTGAAGATGCATCAAAATTCATGTGATAATATTTTTTTTTTTATTAAGTCAGAGTACATATTCTAAAAGATATTTCTTTATCTTTGTGAATGTCTATTTTATCAAGCTAGATCACATTTATTTTCACACTATATTCTTAAAAACTATTTTTTTTGTCTTTGTTTGTGTCTACTCTACAATTTAAAAATAGGTAAAGGTATAAGAGTAAAGAGCCTTTTTGAAGAGTAATAGGTATTGTACTTGATGGACCTCTTGAATTAATTAATGAACTGTTACAGCGACTCCATTATTGGCTTATAGTGTGTTATGCTTGTTCAAATATGTATAAGTAGTATAAATCTTCCCTTAGCATGTCCTTGTCACACCTATACATTGATTAGTTATCTTATACAAGTTGTGTGAAGTGTCAAAGTTTGGTAACCGTGTTTGGAGTGTAATTTGGTTGAAGGTGCCTCAAGAGAAGCCTTTCTCTCTTCTCCTCCAAGTTATAGTCATCCATGAAGACCTTCATATGAAGCATTGTTGCTTAAGAGTTTTGGATATAATGCTTTAGTCCATTTTTGGTTCATTAGTATTGCTAGGAGTACAAGACTGAGTAGATGAATCATTGGTGCATCACCATCACCAGTATAGGTTTTTATTTTATCTTTCTAACTCTTTTCACCGCACAAAGAAAATAGATTTTAGGAAAAGGATTCAAAGTTGATGCATCAGAGGAGCTAACCCCTTAATCTAGAGGTTTGGTCTAGTTATAGGTATCTCACAACTTGTAAACCAATCCAATGTTAGTCCAAGTTTGAAGGAGGTCTGAACAATCTACTTCAACAAGGTGCAACTTGGGTTGCGAACAGTTCTAGCACATTCAGTGAGACAAGATTCAAGCATTGGATCATTCACATCAGCATTTTTTGTCTTCACAAGTAGCTTCAAGCATTCATATGGCCATCATCTCAAGGGTATGACCAATTCATGTTCATAATTCATTATTTTTCATGTGTCTTATGGTAAGCTATGGTTGCATATGGGGTAGATTATTGTTATTCACTACCTTATTAGCAACCCTTTGATCCATCCCCATACCATTATGATCCGTATCCATCTCATTATGAACCTTACTATCCTTACATTCACCCATATCAACCTTATGATGAGCCTCACCAACACTCTATTGAACCATATCAGTAGTGTGGTGGCTCACACCAACCCTATAATACCCCTCATGAGCCTTGTTACCCTCAATGTGAGCCATATCAGTTCTAAGATCAACATCCTTAACAAAATTGCTCTCCCTCTTTTCCTCCTCAACCACCCTTCCAAGATACACATGATTTTTATGATGAGTTGGAGGAGATGAAGAGGATGAACCAAATCATTGTTAATGAAATATTATCTTTGAGACAAGAATAATCATGTACCCAATCTCAAGAGTCACTACCTCCTAGTGCCCTATGCCACCATCCATGGATTGCAATTCCATCTCGACAGGAAGTTTTTCTAATAATGCCCCAAGCTGCAATACTTTCAGTGCAAGAGGATCCTAAACCCAAGTTTTCAACTTGGAAAGAATTGCAGTAGTCAATCATAAGCCCAATTGGTGAAGTCAAGGACAAGCATGAAATCATTCATCCCCCATCCCTCCCTCCTCAAGAACCCAAAGCTTTTCCCTCATGAAAGTTTATTCAAGGACAAATGTAAAAAAAAGAGGGAGTGATGGTTGTCAAAGTTTAGTAGCCCAATGAGGAAAAAGAAGAAACCATGCAATACCATTGAATTTGTCTCACATTCTTGAGCTTTTCCAAGGGTCCACCATGCTAATCCTTGAGAAGAAGCCTTTCCTTTGTGAGATAAATGAAGAGGAATCAACTAAGGTGATAGAAGATGAGAGTGAATTGACTGATCATGAAGAGGAAATCACCATTGGAACACCTCTTGGAAAGGATAGGTATGATTCAATATTTCAAAATTCAAAAGAGGATGAGTTGCAAGAGATTGTTGGGATGCAAGGTGAGTTGCAAGTGCAAAATGAGACACAAGAAAAAGAGGTTTTAGTTGATCAAGAAGAATATGTTTCCCAATAATTCATTGGTTACATGGTAGTTTCCATTCATCATGACAACTCACAAGAACTTGTAGGAGTGGCAGAAGACAAGTGCATGCTAGCTAAAGAAGATGAGGAACAAGTTGACTTTGAGAGCATGTTAAATCATCAAGTTAATGTTGAAGATGAAATAATTTTAAAGGACCAATTAGAGATAGAAAAAATGACTTGCAGCCTCATGATCATGATCAAGAAGGTGAAATTTTAAGTTATGATGTGCTTGCTCCTTCACCTTTTACTATTCAAATTGAAGAAAGTCCAATCACAGTTTGGCTTGGTAAGAACCAATCAATGGAATTGTTTGATATCATCAATTCAAGTTACTCTTTACTTGAATGTGATTCATTTTAGGTTAAAATAAGTGGTTTTACCAAGCAAGAAGGAGTCAACTCTTTAAGCAAACTAATCCAAGAAGTTGTCTTATCATAAGATGACTTGTTTGGGATTTTTAAGCAAGGTAATCAACTCCTCACTCTAGCTTCAGATGTCACTTCACTCTTGAAAGGTGGAAATGAATTCAAATGGCCTCAATAAGTCATGAAACTAGATGCATCTCTCTTATAAGTTAGCATTGTAGCCATAACACAAAAGACACTTCAAGTTGTCCAATATGACCATCAACAACTCATGACTGAGGAAGAATTAATATTTTTGATGCAATAAAGATAGATATGGGAGGAATATGATTAGGTGTTGGACCCACATTTATAATCCATGCACTTGAAAGTGGAACTAGAAGGCCCATTTGCTTCCCCAAGAGGCCATGAATGTGTTAATGCTATTAGTTGTAAGAAAGAGTTGTCAAGATGTGACAATCATACTTTATGGTGCCATAGTGGTCAATCAAGTTTTCCATTTGACCCTAAAGGAAAGAGTTTGACCTCAAGTTATTTAGTTTAGTTTGTCATCTTGTTTCAATAAGTGATTAGCACAAGCAATAGTCTACTACCTTATGGTTTTATTTGTTTTGTTTTATTTTTTTCCTTACGTTAGGTGTGTTTGCTTCTTAGTTTGGTTTATTTATTTGTTGTTTCTATTGAGTCTTGTTATTTTTTACAGTCATGAGAGGTGTCACAAAGTACATAATCTATTTGGAAGTTCAAGGTAGTCATAAAACCATGTTCTCATGTTTCAAAATTATCATTAGCATGAAGAATTCAAAGGGTTCTCTTGACCAACAGGCTAGTCAACCCCTGTGAGTCACTAAAAATATTGGCAATTTTACCTACCAAGGCCAAATTCCAAACATGAAAACTAAAACCTTTTCATATCCTAGTTGTCTTGGGTCTTTAGATGATGTGCTTGATCTTCATAGTGTTCATTGACTGTCAAGTGAAGGGAGTAAGTCTCAATGTCTTGTCATTTTTATGTATCATTTCAATTGGTGTCAAGTATCACTATGATGTTTGAGAATGTTTGAAGGTCTTTGATGATGGTTTCAAGTGGTCTTGTGATCTAAAGTAACTTCGTGGAGATGTATGAGAGGTGGCAGTTGATAACTCACTATGAGTTTCTTTGGTATATTTGGTATATTCAAGGTATGTGGATGTCTATAATATTTGTAAGGCTATCGAGATACATAAAATCCTCATTTGAAACCTTTTAAGAAGGCTATAAGTTATTCTTCAAGATACTCATTGACAATTCTCCTTGTGGAGGTGTGTATATTACTTAAAAGAGAGGTTTTGAATCTTTAAATGATAAATTTTAAGTCAAAAGTCTCCTAAATAATTCATAATACCTTTAATTACCTTCATAGTAATGTCATTACTTTAAGTCAAATGTCTTATGCTTTGGAAGTGTCCCTTTTATGAGTGTAAAGCATAGTTTGGATTTCAAAGAGATCCCACATGTGAAATATGACCCCATTTTGATCTCAAAAGACTTGTTACTTATTTTAATCTCCCTTTAAAATTGTGATCTTCCTCAAGTTACCCTAAATTGGTGGTTTAAAACTTGAAGTATGGAGAAAATACAAGAGAAAGAGTGGTTTCATGTGTTTCATGCTGGAAGTATGGATTTGTATGGATTTTTTATACAATAGAGGTCAAGATTTGGTAGATGGAGTCATTACATGTGTTTCAAAAAATATTCATGAGAAAAATATCTCAAACGGGCTCAAAACCGATCCTCAAACACTACTGAGCTTCTTTACAACTTGAGAGAGCCCTTTACGTTTTTAGATGGTATGGCCATGAGAGAGAATGTCAAGATCTAAAAATTTTGATAGATAAATAGGTCTTATAGAGATTCCATATTTGTTCATTGATTATTAGTTTGCCTCTCTCCCCTTTATGAACAATCCTTTATCATTTAAGGCACTCATAATGGCTTCTTCATTCAGGCAGGCAATCATTTTTTTGAGTTTTCTTCGCTCCTGAACAAGGTGATAGAAGAATGGAAGTTTATAGATATTTGTAGGAGTTTGATCCACATTTTTTCAACATTATTAAAATATTTTACACACGTGTGAATCATATGGATCTAAATAAGACATACATTGTTAAATCTATAGTTTGTAGGCAGTTTGATGGTTATACAGTTCATGAGGGATCCAAAGATATCAAGACTCTTGAAGACTTTGTTTTTAGTGTTTCATTAATGGAAAGGGTCCTTCATTAAATTTTATCAAAGGTTCCTCAAGGTCTTATGGCTCACTCACCCTCAATCATCCTCAAATATCCTCACAGTCCCAATTTCGCAAATGTTAATTAAACTTAGCATTCGTTAAGGTATTTTGATGATTCCTAGGTTTCACTTTTAATAGTGTATGTTAGTTAAAGGACCTTAAAAATGATATATTTGGTTAATTCCTATGCATATGCTTCCCTAAGATCCTTCATGACTATCTTGACATTGAGTTATGTTCCATTTTCACTCTTATGTTTCATTTCACTTTCACATTCCTTATCACTGCCATTTCACCATGGCTATAAACTTATCATTCCACTCCATTCTCAGTTTCATGTATCCCATCATCCATACACATATCACTACCTACTTATTCACATTTAACTCATGGATCCACTATCAAAGAAGAGTCAAGAGTTTTATAAATCATTATGTTCATGAAACTATGTTGTAAATCCTTAAAACACTGCTTAAGAGGTCAATCTCCACCTACATCCAAGGCAAATTCAGTCAAGATGTGCTTCATGAAAGTGGTGTTTTGAGAAAACTAGAAAGTATGAATATATCAATGGATGTTGAAATATCTCTCTTAGTTATTTTCAATGAATGGAATAGGTTCATCAACTATATTTTTGACCTTATCAAGGTCTCTTTCTAACAATCTATATAGGGGTGTCTCATGATCACCTATAGCCATGCTAAAAGAGATGAACCAAGTGAAAAATGACCTAATCTTTAGACCTTAATGAAAATCTTGAATTGAATGGATCATTGAGAACCCCTGATTGAAACTCGGGTTAATCAAAAATATTCTCAATAAGATCATTAGGTTGATCTAAAGTCAATATCCTAAGAGAGAGAGGCCTATAGTCACATCTACAAGCACACTCAATCATAAGCCCAAGAAGTGGGTAGAGCAATGATTGAAGACTTTAAAAATAAGTGAATCTTAAAATGAAGTTATGGAGCTTATGGAAACCATTGAATCAATTAATAATAGGTCAATAAGCTATATATTTGACCTTCTCAAGGTCTAAATCTATCTCAATCCATACAAAACATAGTGGATTATCATTCACAGTCATACTAAGACTCAGTCAGGGTACAATATCTAAGGAGGTTTTGTGTTTTAGTTTTAGAGAAGGATAGTAAACATTATTTTGATGTTTTGATCAAGGTACAATAGGTGCATATGGTGAACCAAGAAGACATGGTCTATAGTTAGTCATGAATGATGAGTTATAGTCAACACCCCACTTTCATCTACAACCTTTTGGGGAGTTCAACAAGTTTGTTCTAAATAGGGGAGACAGAGGTTGTATGAAACATTAAAATATTCTAACCCAATTCAAGGTTAAAACAAGCTCAAGGATATATTTTTAAATCCTTAGACCCTAATCAAATGACCAAAGTGAAGCTACAACCAGCTTAATAAAGCTATCCAGCTAGGTGGGTAAACTCAGTCTTGATATAGGAGTGAAGATTGTATTTGTAAGATTAATACCATCAAGAGATGTTTGAGTCTTTTAAAATAAATTTAGGTAGGACAATTAAGGAGTTATGAACTAAATCACAATAGTTACCATTTCTTAAGATAGCCTGTAGGTACTAGTACAATACTGTGTATATAAGTAAGTAAGCATGTTGAGGTGTTGGTAAAGATATTTGAGTAATCATGTTTAGCCTTCCTAGAATATCAATCACATTAAATGGACTACATAGAGTCTAATAATCATGTTAATGGTCCTAAAACATGAAAACATAGTAAAAGAAATTGTAGTATGCTTATCTTCTAAGGTTTCTTGTTTAAGTCTGAGGGATGATAAGGACTATGTTATGTTGAGGGAAAGGAGTTAATTTGAATATGATGAGTAAAGGGTATTAACACCCATATATAACTTATAAACCTTTTTTAAAATATTAAAATTTCATAAAATAGATTGAATAGTTGAAAACCAAGAAAATTGTAGTCACAGTCAGCATATGAAGTCAGTTTTGGCATAATTTATAATTTTAAAGCCTCTATAGATGGATTTAATCTCTCAAATTTAGTAAAAATGGTGTTAATTACTAGTTTTAACTTCATATGTTATATTAAAGGTCATACCATTAGTGTAAACATCTACTATTTTGTCACAAATAGACCCTAGTCTACTAGCAGTCATGGATGAGACTAGGTGTACAATTGAAGGTGTGAAGATAAGACATATAACTTAAACTTAATTAAGTATTTTTGAGACATGAAAATTTTATTATAGTTCCTTAATATTATATATAGTATTTATGGCATTCAGGTTTCAAGACAAAATGCCCTTGAGGGCTAGTAAGGAAGACAAACCTATAACCAACCTGTTCATACTAGTTGGGGTTTTGAACATACTTGGGTGATTATTAAAGTAATACACCTAAGAAATGGGGTTTATATGTAATATAATGTGTTTTAAAAGTGATGATAACCCCTAATTCATATGAGAGAGGACTAAACTTAATCCCAAGGGTTATACAAGCTTTACTACATGTAAACCCTATACAAGAGAGTCAAGATTATGAGGGATAGAGTTGAAGGATAGTTTGGACCTGAGGGTTTGGTTAACCTTGGAAATGTGTTTTTTTAGTTTAAAATACATAAAACCTATATTTTAATGAGGTATAACCATGTAGACCCTTGTCTTCCCACACACACAGACTAGTAGTGTAACCTTATAGGTAGCCTCATGAGGTGATGGAGACATAAGGGGTTATGGGCAGTTAGAAAATTTGAAGAGATTGATAAATATGGAATAATGAAATGTATCATGATATTTTTACATCCCTATATCACTTATATATCACCTTGGACTCCAAAACTCAGTTCAAGCCTTCTAGGCCTAGAAACCTATTTTGAGGCCTAGAAGACCCACACTACCATGAAAGCATAAGAAGAATTTATTAAGAAAAATGAGACCATGAGAAGGTGTGATAAGATATTTGAGGTCCCAAATTATATTTTTTAAGTAGATAATAATAGGGGAAGGTCAGTTTAGGTCTTAAAGAGCTACACAGTCCCCAGACAGTAATTCAAACTACTTGTTTCAATGCTTATATCTTTCACCACAAGGAGACTTAGGGAAAATTCTATTACCAAGATTTGAGGAACCCTAATTAATTAATATTCATGGACAAATATTTTGTTTTAGGACCACAAGTTTATGATCTATTACTAAGACTATAAGAAGGTCTAGAATGCATGTAGAGAGCTCATGGTCAACTTCCCTACATACATATCATGACACACCTTTTGCATGGGAACCCAAGATTATAAAGAAAATTGAAGGATTATATTTAGTAAATATCAATGTAAATAAGTTTTGGTTTGGAGGTCTATACTTTATGAACTATCATTAAGATGGTGGACCTCCAAAACCCTTCCTAAACCCTACTAAAGACTAGTTTTTAAAAAATTGAATATTATTGCACCAAAAAACCCATGAATCACCTAATAAATACTCATATCATGAAGTAAAATTAGAGATTGTATTAACCATGGTACCGTGATTTATGTAACTATGCATACCTATCATAAAATAGTGTTTTTGGGGGGAAACATGCATCAAGAAAGGTACATGGTAGTTTAAGAAGATGAAAATCATTGGATAATGAATTTTGACACTTTTTATACCTCCTCAAGGAATTGGATGTCCAAAAAATTGACTTTAAGTGCCCCTAAACTCCCTTATAATCATCTAGTCTACAAGAGTGAAGAAAAAGGTAACCTAGTCACCTAATTTGACAATTTTGCAGGTGATTCTTGTTTAAAGAGGCCTATTGTTGGAGGTAAAAACCATTGGGGGGTGAATTATTGGTGGAAAAAAATCCAATTCAATTTCCAAACCCTTCAAAACTTAATCATTCAATACAACCATTCATAAGCATTCAATATGCTTATAGCAATGAAAAAATAGATAATGCAAGATTACACACATAACAAAATATCTATATGGGAAACCCTCTTAGGGAATAAAACCCAATTTAAAGCCTAAAAACACATGGACTAAGTGTCCTATAATAAGTATGCAAAAATGAGACTTTAGTGAAACACTTGTTCCACAAGGAGCACCTACCCCTAGGATGGTCAAGTCCTTATGACTATAATTTAGTGATAAACCTATTCTACAAGGAGCACATGCCCCTAGGATGGTCAAGTCCTTCTAACCAAAATTTAGTGAAACACCTATTTCACAAGGAGCACCTGACCCTATGATGGTCAAGTCCTTCTAACCAAACTTCAAACCTATAAGAGCACTATCTTTGACATCAAAAATATAAACTACAAGTCATACATATATTCATCAACCTATTCTACTCTAAAACCCATCCATTAAACACACACTTTCTTCTTTCATTCGCTCTTCAACTCTTACACCCAAATAGTCTCAAGGGCTCACTCACTCAATCTGCCTATTCTATGCTCATTAGATCCAATGAACTATGTATCCACCAAAAATAACTTGACCAGATCAGCATAACTAATTCATTATGATCTATGATGGTCTTCATTTACTTTTACCTTATCTTTCCAAGGATCTCTACTTCATTTAGTCCAATTATGCCTTGTATATATACCACTCTCTTTTTTTAACCCATCTTGGTCAGCCAAGATGATTTACATGTTTGAACCACCTTTAAAATAGGTCCATACACACATGAAATGTGAGAACCACACTCTCCATAGGTTGGTCATTACCTCATTAGTCCCAATCCACCATTAGGGCTTGGTGAGACCTAAAACAATTAGGCCTTCATACTCACATGTTACATGTGAGATTACTTGGACCATCTTCACCCTTTACCAATGCTTCAAACAAAAGATATATATATCCAATATCCCCTTCATTACTTCATGATGGGTTCATGCCACTTGGAACACCAACTCAATTCAACTCTCTTAGAATGACCACTTAGACTGATCACAAACAGTCAAAATATATTTATAATTATTTTGACTCTCCATAACTGATCAGGTGAAAAATATGACAAAAATATCATTATCATAAGACATTGAGACTTATAAAACATCTTCATACTCATTTAATTATTCAATTATACTTAAAACACCTTCAACTTGCCTCTACAAGATGGTCACTCAAACTGCCTGTGTATTCAACAAACACAATCAAATTCTAGGAAAATGTTCACACTAAAGATAGATTATTCAAACCTTAAAAATCAAAACATATGATCCTCATAGAGTCTAAAATATTCTCCAATAGTTAATTAATCTTAAAACATAAAGAAACTATCAAGAACACTTCAAATATCCTTCTCAAGTCACTTATAGAACACAAACAAACACACAATCAACTTTAAATCTCAATATATACAACTATATGAACATCAAAATATTCTAATCAATATTTCTAGATGTACCTTGAAGTCCTCTACAACTTTTCTTTTTAATACATCAATAAATTTTTCTTGGATCAAAAGATATAGCTCAAATACTAAGCACTATTTCTCCCTCATAAATTTGAATATTTGAATTCCAACAATCATTGTTCATACATTAAACATGGAGAACCTTAACCTCATCTCATGCTTCCTAGTAACTATGAGCAAATGTGCTCTATTTATCTCTATAGATTAGCCTGATCTTTATCTATTAACGATCACTATTGATCTAAACTCTGAGCTCCTGTGATTGTGCTATTTGGTAGCCCTACATGCCTTCTGTACATTTGACTCATTGAATTTAATGCACATCATTGTTCTTATAATTTCATGATCATACACTCATTGATATTTTTTCCAAGATCCATGAATATGACACATGTCACTAACACATTCATTCTTTGACATATTGAATTTTATGTGCACCGTTGGATCAAGATCTTTGATTTATCGTGCACCATTACATATATAAACTCGATGACCTCAAACTTCAACATTTTTTTAACTTGATGGTTTATATCCCATCATAATCTACAAGTGCAAATTTTAAGATTTATATCTCAAGATAGAAAACACTTCAGGACTCTGAATCTTTAGGCTACCTTCTTGGCACTTATACAACATCTCCATGAAATTCATTGACTTCATTTCACTTTTTGGGTGCCTAAATTAAATGCACAAACTTATTGGTTCATTCATATCTACATGATGTGTAGTGATAGTCTAGCTAAGTATATAAACATAGCAAACTTCTATTTGAGAGGCCAACTTTGCACTCGCATATTGTTAGCTACGCTCAACCTCATGACCTAAAATTTGGATCATAACAACTTAGGACTAATTTGATCACACCCATATGACCAAATCCCACTGAATCATCAATACATGGTGATAGTGATATTATCAAATTGCCTACTCAAATTTTTCTACCGTAGAATCAACTATGCCTAGATTAACAAAATGAAGAACCAGATGAATACCATGCATTCCCATCAAAATTTTAAGAACTCCTAACACCCTATAACATGATCTCATCATCAATAACATTCATCAAATTCCTATCCAATTATATAATAAATATCCATACATACTAGGCTACCAAGCCTATGCCAACACACTGTTCAGATGCTTGTCTTCTCTCCTTGACCTGAAACCACATCAACATGCTAGATACAATATGATAAGCCTCAAACAATAATTAACTCATATGCATCCAAATCTTACCTTGAAAAAATTTAGGCTCAAACTCATCATCATCATGACATCACCACTTTGTCATTACCTTTGACATCAATGATAATACTTACCAACAATCTCCCGCTTTGTCATTGATGGCAACATCTTCTTCTCCTTTTCCTTCTTTACCATTAATGAAAAAGTGGAATAAATAATCACCAAACTCCTCCTAACATCATGAATGTATTCAAAAATACTTCTAAGTGCTCGGGATACTTACATAACTTATATGAAAGAATTGCCCCCCCTTTGACATGTATCAATTTGAACTTAGACATATTTGATCCTTGGACCTAACAAACTACTCATAGAGATTAGAAAACTCCCCCTAACATCATGTTCTATCTCATGTCATCTATTATTTGACATAAATCAATCTAAACTTGGGCTATTTTGATACTTGGACTTGTTTACCTACATAACTCACAATCTCCCTTTGCTTATGCATGAAGATTCAACACATTTTTCATAATTATGGCTAAGTTTGATCAAGTCATCATATCAAATTTCTTGAATTCTCATCTATAGCAGATATCACCACATCTTCAATATTAGTAAATCATCTCACATATTATTCCCCTCGCATCATGCATAGTTCCTCAATCCACTCAAGCTATCTGAGTTACCTCCCCCTAACTCTGTGCATACCACCTTATACTTATCAACCATACACCATGGCTATATTATTCTTTGATCATGCACTGATATCAATGCATAATAAACACATATGAACACAAAAATCTAATTGAACGCACCTTGAGAACACTGAGAGGGACCCCTCCTAAGATTTTTGAGCCATTACACCTCTTGAGCATCTTCAGATCTCCACACACCATGAAGAACCACCACATAGGCTTACAATCCTTCTCTCTCAAACCACCTCAAAGACCACAATATAAATTCATTCCACTCATAAAATAGGAATCATTCTCTAAGCCAACCTAAGAACTTATCTTTAAATACTCATGCCTTGATCTTTTAGAGAAACTGAGCAAAAACATCAAATCTTCATACTAGGCTTGTCTAGACTCCTTATAGCCCTTCCTAGAACTTGCAAAGCCCAAAAAATTTAGTAGACATGTCTTCAAGAACTAGAAATTCATATTTGGAGCACTCTCATATGCTCTATCAACCACACCAATTTTCATCACCTAGATCATCTTATGCAACATACTTCATAAACCTACTAACCAATTAGATCTCTATCTTGACAAAAAATTGAATAATTTAAAAACCATAAACCTTAAAGTCTATGTGAAGATTTATTTGAAAACCCATTTATTATATTCAACCTATTAAGAAGCCTTAGACCTCAACTCATAAGGTAAACCACTTTTCTAGCATAGCATAAAACTCTAGAATCTCAAAACAAACAAGGTCAACAAACCTCTTTCTGGTCAACACCCACCTCTAAAACTTCTTTTACACTTGGAGACAACCATCACACACTTTTTAACCAATATATGAGATTCAAACCTTTGGTAACCCATACATCCTATAACCCATTTTAAGCCTACTTGCCCTTAAGCCAAAACTAAGAAACCCGAGAGCACTCAAAAATCTCCAATTTGACTTCAACATACCTTCAAAACATAAAACCACTTAAATCATGTTATAATAAGGTCAACAAACCTTTATATACAAAAATATCATCTTGACAACTCACAAATCATCCTTTTCCACCTATAAACCTTCAATCTGACCTTCCAAACTAAAAACACCCTTGTAAAACCACATGTTTCTTCAAACTGAGAAGTGTCTTCATGAAGAACAACAAAGACATCTCTACTTCACAAGGACCTATAATAGAGGAGCATACCAGTCCTCATCATAGGACTGAAGAACCTTCTTCTTCATTTTCTTGACTAAAACAAATATAGACATCCAATTCTAAACACCATTTGTGTTGAAATTGTCAATCTTACTTGAATTGTACTCAAGTGCACATTTTAAGTCAAAATCCATAAAACACCCTAAATGGTTCAAACTTGTCACTTATAAGTGCCATTTTAGGTCAATGTATCCCTAAATAGGGCAATGCATTTTATGGGCTAGCTAACTTTGATCATATCATTTTGAGTCAAAATGATAAATTTGCCATTTAGTGCTTTGGATCACTCTTTTCTTCTATTTCATTAGTACACATCATGTACCTTTGTTATTTGGTATTGGAAACATCCTAAATGGGAATACAGCTCCAACACATCTAATATCACCTTCTATTTCCTCTCCTATCAAATTATGACCTAGTAATATGACTTTCTGACCATTTTGATTAATTGATTAAACTTACTTAAGATAATTAATCCAATTTAAGATCTTAAGTAAGAATTCCATATATCTTTTTGAATATCTCATTAATGGAAATTGATTTTGAATATCTGCATCACCTAGTGACATCATCTATGGGGTGGCATCTGTCAAGCCATAAGTACATAAAATATTAGGATTATGGGTCACCCATGCCTAGTTAATGCCTCCCATGCCTCTTTAATGCTTATTTATCTTGAGGATATTTATGATTTTAATTCAAAATATTAGGATTATCCATGGCCACACATCTCAATCTTGAGATGGACGGTCATGGTTGATCCTAACCAATCTCAAAAATCTATAAATAGAGAGGCCATAGACATGAATTTTAAGCTTAGATATTGCAAAGTTATAATGTTAAATTGTTTCCATAAGGCTTTGCATTTGATCATTGATTTTGTTTTCAAGCTTTATTGATAGGCTAGTTTGGTGCTTTGAAATCACGAGCCTAGGTTTTATGGAGTGTTCTTGAGGCATTGGAGGAGCTTACCACCAATATTGACAAAGACAAGGATGCTTGATCAAGGGAGAACATGCTTTTGAGCCACATAGGTATGGTGAATCCATTTGGGAAGGTAATATGATGTTACTTTCTTTCATTTTTTTCTTGTTATCCTTTTTAATTCCCATAGGAATAGATAGGCTTAGTTAGTTAGTTCTTTATGCATGTTTAATTATTGATGGACTAATGCTTGACTAACTTACTTTGTAATCCTCTCTACATCTTGGCATGCCTTATGGGACCAGATGCATCTCACACCTAAATAAGATCATTTTGAAACTCTAAAATATTTATTTGGACCCTTGAAACTCTTACAAATTGATTTTATAACTTTATTTTGCCATTTTTGGTTGCCACAATTTTACATAGTAATTGACATTGGTTGGTCATACCAACATCAATTGCATATCTTAACCAACGTTGATTGGGTAACTGATATTAGTTAGCAAAAGTAACCACCGTCAATTGTAATAACCAATGTCAGTCACTGTATTTTTCAAAATTTTCCAAATTTTATTGTTTCAAACTAAAAAGAGCTTCAAAGCTAAAGGACATGCTAATATTTTTGCTATAGGATCAAGCTTGACATTTGATAAAAACATGTTTAAATTACCTTTTACATGCTTAAAAATCAATTATGAACTTTGTTTTGGTGTTTTAACAAAGAATTTAGATGTTTTGGTGAATGTTTTCAAAGTTTGCAACTAAGACCAAAGGGTCAAATGAACACAACCAAATATTTCATTTGGGCTTAAAATTGAACACACTTGTCAATTCTTGTTTGAAATAGTTGTTTACTTTTTTTTTTTGTAAAAAAGAGGAGTGTTGCATGTATGCTCTTCCATGTGTACCCTATAGACAACCCTTGGATTCAAAAGTGCCATTCCTATTGTAAATAACCTAGTCTAAGGCTTAGAAAGAATATCATCTAAAGCACTCCCCAAAAACTTGTCAAAGTTTAGGTGACCTTAAAAATGACCCTAAAGTATTTTTATTTTATGATTTCTTTATTTACATGCAAACTTGGCTTACAAGGGGGATGTCATTACCTCCCATGAGTTCTTTAGGGAAGCTTTGACCTAGGGTTTCACCTCCCAACATTGAATTCATTTGACTCTTTTGGAGTTTCACATGGGATGTATCTGCATTTGGACATCACACTACACTGAGTGAACAATAGGATGTAGTGGTTGTAAAAAGGACTAGACCTATTTACAACTAGCTAATGTTGTGGTCACCTAATTTTGTGCTTATCTTTTGTATTGTTTGACGTGAAAGTCATTATGCAATTGATTCCCATAAAATGAATGAAACCTTTCTAGTTTAGTAGACCCCACTTTTCCATACCTTGTCAATTTAGACTTAAGACATTTGTTTTTTGTCATTAGATTACTTGGTCTTCATTTGTGTCTAAAATTGCTTGTTAACTCAAAAGAACTTAACCAAATCACATTGTCCTCAATTTTCTTGAGCAAGGGCACTGTTACGATGTCCAAACGGAAATTTCACCTTTCCCTTGTTCAAATTATTATCAAAAACTATGTCATGTCATCCACTTATTGCATTCATGCTACTCAATTGAGTCTAGATATTTTACCCAATTTATTTAAATCATTCATTTATGATCCACATTTGAAATTGAACCTTTTTGAGTTCTAAGGGTTGGTGTGTCAAAGTGGGTTTGTCATTTGTGCACTAAGCTTATTTTAACTTGGGTTCAATTTTCCATTTGGATCGAAGGTCATTTATTAAGACTGAAAATCACATCATCATCTTGGTGGACTCAAGTTATCTTGCATATCACTCATGCTTTGAGTCTTAGAACATATTTTATCCTATTTAAATTATGAGGTGATGTTGTGCTACCTATTTGGTCTTAGCTTTATACTTAGTGATTCATTTATGTTTTTACATCTTGAATTACTTAGTTCATTTTGTCTTCTTCGTAATCTAGAGAAATTTCCTCTAAACTTCTTGGGTCAACTTGTCAAAGTTGAAACTAGTTTTTATGGTACGGGCATATCACAAAGAGCTAGGCTTTGGTATATTGGTTTTCACCTTGGGTCTTTGAGTTACCTTACTCTTTTCCAATCTATATGATTTTAAATTTACCAAAGGTTGAGTAAATTCATGAACCAAATTTTCTAAATTATATGTGGTTTCAAACCACCATCCCTTATAGTCTCATTGGTACCTTGGTTATATGTTTAAAAGGGAGCTGAAGCATACTTTATTTAGTTGCCAAACATTGGTCCAAATTTAGTCAAACACACAGAAAAACTCTTTTATACATGACTCAAAGGTTCACTCGTAGTGGGGCCTCTTATGGCCTTAGTTATGAAGATGAGCAATTTTATGATGGTCAAGATAACCCTATTATTTTTGATGAAATACCCACAATAGTAGGATCCAAAGATGATTACAATGATTATCAACCCCAAGAAGATGAAGATGAAACCATTATTAGATTGATAGAATCTAGTGCTAGACTACCTTCTGACTTTTTTACAAAACAATTGCATACCTTAGTTAGAGAAGGAGAACAATGACGGTAATAGAAAGCTTTTGAAAAAATAGACATACCTTCTTCCTCTAACAAAGGAATGGAAATACAAATAGAGTTAACACCCAAAAATCTAGATCTTATAGCTAAGATCAAGATAATAAGTCAATGATATGCATATCAACTTGTTGTAGACTTAATTGACTCCCTAGTTTCCACTTTAATTCATAATAATTCTTCAAAAGAACAAGGAAATGTGGTTGAAAGAATGCAATAAATATTGGATGAGGACATTACCATAGTGAATCAAGGTAATCTAAATGAACAGTTAAAGTCACAAGAGACCTTACAAAGTGTTCCATTTGACATGGAACATATGTTCTTCAATCATCAAGAACCTCTTGTTACTTTACAAACTCAGAAACCCAAACATTTAGTTCAAATTAAGGAAATCCCTCAAGAGAATTTGGCTAGTTATTTTCAACCAACCCAAAAATTGGTAAATAAACATATAAATTTCCAAAACCAAAAAAGTACAAAACAACCAAATTTAGGGAATATTTTACAATCCAAGAATCAATTACCTATGTTCTCAACCCAAGGAGCAAATTAGAACCAAATCATGGATTGAAAGGTATACACCCCTTATAGATCCACACAAAACTAGGGGCACATTCCACCCCAACAACATCTTATTCAATCCACAAATGCACTAAATATGTAAGAATGGAATTCTAGGAAGAAAATTGTTCAAAGATTGGAGACCAATAATAGAGTCAAAAAGTACAAATTCAATGAGATATGCCCATATCCATTTGCTTTACCTATTCTCCAAAACCCCTTTCCACCTCATTTTGATGCACCCAAATTTGACAAATATAAAGGAAAAGGAGATCCATGTGAGCACATACAGGAATGATTCATCTTATTTCAAGAAGTTACTTACAGTAGTGAGTACTTATTATTACTATTTTTACAAATGTTAGTAGGACAAGCTCTTGATTGGCTACTTAAACTATCCAAAGGATCAATTGCAGATTGGAATGACTTATCAAAAAAAAATTGTTAACCATTTCTCATACAATTTAGAACATGAATTAACCATTTTTGGCTTATGAAAATCCAAGCAATGTGATGGTTAAAGTTTCACTGCATATCTGAAAAGGTGGAGAGCATTTGCAGGCTACTTTCAACATAATTTACCAAACAAATAGTTGGCTAATATCTTTGCATAGAATTTGCATCCTAAAGTTGTGCATAATCTATGATTAGCTTGTGCTAACTCATGTGAAGAAATTATTGACAAAGGAGTGCAGATTGAGAAGGCTCTTATTACTAAGGGCCTTGTTAAAAATTTTGTGCAAGGTCAAGCATCTAATCAGGCTAAATCACTAGCTCGAATAGTTATGCAGCATAATTCTAAGGGATTTTAAAAAATAAGAACATGGTTGGAAATGAGGTGACTGAAACAAGACATGTACAAATGGTACAGGCTATGCCTCCTTCAAATGTATAATTAACTCCTCCAAATACATTACGTACTTTGCAGAGACAACCTCCACAAAGGACATTTCATAACAATTTTAGAGTCTTTAGAAAGTTAGGAGAATCAATTGAAACAGTTTTACAAAATCTCATTATAGCTAACTTAATTATATGGCCAGTATCAAGGCCATTTCTTCAATATTAGCCAAAACTATATTGGTACAAAGAGAATGAATGAAGTAACTTTCATCATGTTTCTAGTCACAATGCATATCATTGTGTTTAATTATGATATATTATTAAGGACTTTATTGAAAGTGGTGAACTGGAAATTAAGCTGGCCCCTAATCAAGACACAAATCAAGATATGGGAATCCATAAAGACCCCTTTCCTCAACATGATCCACCACCACCAAGAAATAACCAAAATGATCACAATCATGGACAGAGGTAGAATCAAAACCAACAACAAGGTTAGAATCATAATGAGCATAATCAATATCATAATGCCCACACTAATAATATGGCTTATAACAATGTACCTTATGACTATAATAACACTGTGGGATGCATTTTTTCAACCCACATTGCCACTATTTCTTTAAAATCATGTGGCCAATCTTGTGCTCCTCACAACATGGGACCCATCATTATAGGGTCAACACCTTCTTCCCCTAATAATACCATATCAGGTTCACATCATCATGTTGCTACTCTATTTGCATAGGTTACTAATCCTAAACAATAGTACCTTTCTTATAATTATAATAACTCCTTTCCACCTCTAGGTTGTGTAGCTACAACTAGATGCCCATGAGTTACCATCCAAGGCCTTTCACCCACTTTTTCCATAAAACCCAATGAGAACATTGTGCCAATGGTTCCAAAGCTGAATACTATCCCAATAAAGACTAAACTAGTTTAGTCCACAATTCAAAAGTCTTATAGTTTAATGGATCAATTAGATAAAACCCCTACAAAAATTTCCATATTAGAACTCTTAAAGACATCTAATGTCCATAGACCCATCTTTAACAAACTTTTACAAGAGTCTATTATTGTTGAGACATGGAACAGTTAGGACTCGAACCTAGGAACTTCCATACACTGCTAGAGTGCTCTACTACTGAGCTACTGGCCCCTCTTGGACCAGTCCATCTTTAGTCCAAGTGTGGATTAACACCAACACCCCCCCTTAATCCACACCTCTCGTGTGTTAGGGGCTCCTAGCCTGGGCCTGGCTCTGATACCATGTTGAGACATGGACCAGCTAGGACTCAAACCTAGGACCTTCCATACACTACTGGAGTGCTCTACCACTGAGCTACTGGCCCCTCTTGGACCAGTCCATCTTCAGTCCAAGTGTGGCTTAACACCAACACGCCCCCTTAAGCCACACCTCTTGTGTGCTTGGGGCTCCTAGCCTGGGCCTGGCTCTGATACCATGTTGAGACATGGATCAGCTAGGATTCAAACCTAGGAACTTCCATATGCTGCTAGAGTGCTCTACTAATGAGCTACTGGCCCCTCTTGGACTAGTCCATCTTTGGTCTAAGTGTGGCTTAACACCAACAATTATTCCTAATGATATTAACCTTGATCAGTTCTAGAACCTAGTTGGACATTTGTCATCATTTTAGCAAATCACATTTGATCAAAAAGACATGTCCACCCTCGGCCCAAACCATAATAACCCACTATACATTGAGATAATTTTTGTGGATCACAAGATCAAGAAGGTTCTTATAGATAATGGTTCAGGGTTAAACATCAGATCTCTTAAATTGGTATGATGATTGGGTTACATAGATAAAGACATTCAGCCAAAAACTATTACAATCAAGGCTTACAATAATGTTGAGAGGGAGTCATCTAGTACAATTTGGTTGCCATTCATGGTTGGGTCTATTTCTCATCATAAAATATTCTATATTTTGGATATTGAGTTTCCTTATAAGATACTTCTTGGTCATCCTTTGATCCATGAAGTACAGGCAATTTCATTTACTCTTCACCAATGCCTTAAGTTTCCCCATGATGGGATCTAGGTTACTATTCCTATTGATCAACAACCATATCAATACTACAAGCATCTTGAAGTAGAGTTTTATAATTATAAATATTTCTTAGGTTTTGAATTCATTATGAAGAAGAACAAAGCCATCATTTCTCATCCATCTCCATCTAATTATATATACCCTAGTGATTTAGCCTCCACTTCGGCTGATCCATTTCTTATAGCTCTCACTAAGAAGGTTATTATTAAAGATGTAGGCATTTCCACATACCATCTGAAAGACATCCTCCATATTTCAAAATTAACAAAATCCCCTAAAACACTTGGTAAGCCTAAAAATTCTCAAAGCCCTAACAAACTTGATCAGATTTGGCAACCAAAGAAGAAACAACCAAAAGCTCCTATGGTTTTTATACCTACAATTGCACTAAATAAAGATTGAGAGGCTTTTACCAAGGGAGATTGGTTATGTCTTGAAGGCCTTGTTGATTTTTTTTAGAATCCAAAGTATCATATCCCTAACCGGTTAATGGATCATCTTGACTATACATGGAAAGGCCTTGGTCCATAGGCATAAGTAATTTTAGAACCCTTATCAGCTGGAGTCATCAATTGGAATCATAGTCTCAAATTTAAACCACCATAAGATGACCTCATGACATTTGATAGTGACTCTTCCAAAGTGATTAGTAATGAGACTCCTAGCAGTGACACAATGTCCTATTATATCCTTTTTGATGAGCTTACTAACTCATATTTGTTTGATTCAAATGTCATGTTAACCATAAGACCTATTGGAGCTTCTTGTCCTAAAGTAAAAACCCATCCTAGTGGTGCTTCCCTTCCTAAAGAAGGAAATTACATATTTACCATTGGTACTTCCCATCCTAAAGCAAACCCTCACTGTAACCTATACCTTTTCCATCATGAACTCATAGATTGGGATCAGCAAAATTTGGTTATATGCCTCAATGAGTTCCAAAATGAAGAATCAATTGCAAAATACATGGGCCTATGAGATGAATTCCCCATAAGTGATCATAAGTAGGGTTTTAATTTTTCATTAAATTCTTATACCTACTTTGGAGAGCAGGCAAACTTTTTTGGTCATAATAAAGAACAAACATCAAGATCTTGAGGTGAAAACCTCTTTGAGGCATTGTCAATTAGGGAAAAAGTAAAGAAAAAGATAAACCTTTGAGTGAAAACCTATTTCAAGTGTTCCCAAGTGAGAAAGTTTTCTCCTCCCCTCAGGACATAGAAATTCCTTCTAGCCCAAGTTTCATAGCTAGTACAAGCATCTCTTCATAACAACATCAAATATTTGAGCATTTTGCTCTTGAGTTTCTAGAGGATTTTGCCAATTTGCCTTTACCTGAGAAGGTAGATTATGATTCTTCATATTATTCAGATCTTTGGGGGGAACAATAAGAATCTATAGTAGAGGAAAATGATCATGACCATACATTGCCTATGATTCTAGAAGATGGATTTGCACTCCTTGTAGAGAGTGTAATATAAGTGAATTTGGGAACTCATGAGGATCCCAAAATGGTTTATCTTAGAGCTTCCCTTACTGAAGCAAAACATGAACATATTATATCAATTCTCAAGGATTATATAGACATCTTTCCATGGGCACACTCTGACATGCTAGGCTTGGACCCAAATTTAGTTATGCATCATCTTGTTATTCACCTTGATGCTAAACCAGTCAAGAAAATTTTGTGAAAGATGCATCGATGCATCACCCTTTTGGTTAAGTCTAAGTTGGAAAAGTTGTTAGGAGCCAATTTTATCAGACCACTAAACTACTCTAAATGGATTTCTAACATAGTTCTAATAAGTAAAAAGACCCCAGGCATACATGTTTGTATTAATTTTTGTGATATCAACAAAGCATACCCTAAAGATTATTTTCCTCTACCCAACATTGACATGATCATAGAATCAACCACTAGGTACGAGATGTTGTCCTTAATGGATGGATTATTTGGTTACAATCAGATCAAGATAGCCCCTGAAGATCAGCATAAAACTGTGTTCACCACTCCATGGAGGACATTTTATTACCAAGTCATGCCATTTGGTTTGAAGAATGTTAGAGCCACATATTAAAGTGTAATGATTGTCATCTTCCATGACATGATACATGACATTGCCAAGGACTATGTTGATGATATACTAATAAAATCAAGAATAAGAGTTGGGTACCTTGATATTCTATGAAGAATATTTGAGAGGCTTTGTGCATATAAAGTCTACTTGAATCATAAGAAATGTGTCTTTGACATCACATCAAGAAAATTACTGGGGTTCATTATATCATGAGGGATCAAAGTTGACCCTACAAAGGTCAATGATATTATGGAAATGTCTCCACCAAACAATATTAAATAATTACAAAGTCTACAGGGTAAGATCCAGTCTATACACAGGTTCATTTCTCAATTGGTGGATAAGTGCCACCCTTTTACCCATCTCTTAAAGAAAAGGGTAAAATTTTAGTGGGATGAATATTGTTAGATATCATTTGCAAAGCTTAAAATATACTTGGCCAATCCACTATTCTTATGACCTCTGACATAAGGAAAGCCACTACTTCTTTATATATCAGCCATAGAACATGCACTGGGGGCACTTTTGGCTCAGCATGATGATCATGGTAAGGAAAACACTATTTATTATTTAAGCCACACATTGGTAGCCTATGAACATAATTATATGCCTATTGAGAAGGCATGTTAGCTATGGTCTTCATCACTCATAAATTGTGACATTATATGCTAAATAATAAAAATATTGTTATCACCAAGGTAGATCTTCTCAATTTCCTCTTATCTAAAGCAACTCTTCAAGGATGCATGGCTAAATGGATTATGTTCCTTAGTGAGTTTGATATTAAGTACTAGAATCAAAAGGCAATCAAAGGACAAGTTATTTTTTACCAACTTGTAGAAGCTCCTATTATAGCCACTAACCTCTCAACTTTGACCTTCCAGATGATTCTATCATGATGATATAACAAGCATCATAAGAAATTGAATAGTGGATGCTCTATTTTGATGGATCCTTCACATCCTAAGGATCTATAGCTGGCATATTGTTGATCATGCCACAAGGGGATTTGATATCCAAAGCCTTCCATATACAATTTTAGTGTACAAGCAATATGGTTGAATATGAAGCATTGGTTATAAGGCTCCATTTTTCCATATAGTGGGATACTAAAATCTTAAAGGTCTATGGAGATTCATAGCTAATCATAAATTAGACAATTGACTAGTATCAAATAAGAGATGATAAGCTTGTTCCTTAAAAGCAAATTGTTGATAACCTCAAAACACATTTTAAATCTTTATAGTTTGAGCAAGTTTAATGAGTCAACAATATATCTACTAATGCTATGACAACAATTGGTTCCATGATTCAAATGCATGATAGTGTTAAATATTATCAGTTCCTGATTGAAAATCTTCTTTAGCCAACACATATTCATTAGATTTAGAGAGGATATGCACCGTTACTAATCTTAATCCCTCATCTGAGCTACCATGGTACCAAGATTTTTATAACTATTTCCATAGTCATGTATTTCCTACCAACCTTTCCAAAAACCAACAAAAAATTTTCCTTCATCACCTAACATGTTATATCCTCCTTGGAAACATGCTTTATCAAAAAGGCTATGATGGAATGCTTATTCATTATTTATCTTTGGGAGAATCTACGCTGGCACTAAAGGAGGTTCATGAAGGAATGTGTGGGGCCCATACCAATGGTGTAGTCTTAGCAAAGAAACTTCTTAGAATAGGCTATTATTGGCCCAAAATGGAGATAGATGCTTGTAATTATGTAAAGAAGTGTGTTCCTTATCAGCAGCATGGCAACTTGATACATGCACCTTCCTTACCATTGTAGTTGATTACAACACCATGGCCAATCTCAACATGGGGTCTCAATCTCATTGGGAAAATTAACCCAACATCTTCAAATGGCCACAAGCACATTTTGACTATAACTAAGTAATTTACCAAGTGGATTGAGGCCATTCCTTTCACTTATGCTATTGAGAAACAAATAGCCAAATTTATTCATTACCATATCATCTATTGATATAACATCCCAGCCCATATTATATCTAATAATGGTGTATCCTTTGTGAACCAAGATGTGAAATATCTTTGTGAAAAATTCAAGTTCAAGCATAAGAAATCCACTCTATATAACCCACAAGGAAACAAACAAGCTGAGGCATCAAATAAAACCATTCTAGGTATCTTAAAAAAGATTGTCAATCATGTTGGCTGTAATTGGCACTTGCAACTCTTTCCTAACCTTTAGGCTTATAGAACCAATCATCACACCCCCACTGGATCTACTCCATACTCCCTTATTTTTGTCACTAAATTTATCATCCCAATCAAGATTGAGATCCCATCATTAAGAATATCACTGGAGCACATTGAAGATAATGAAAACTATAGAGCCTCATGACTGCACGAACTAGAGCTTCTTGATGGTAAGCATTTGGTTGCCCTAGAAAACTCATAGGCCTATCAGAATAGATTATGGAAGAGATACAACAAGCACATTTTCCTACCCTGTCCTACCCTTTGGGCTTATAGAACCAATCATTGCACCCCCACTAGAGATACTCCATACTCCCTTATTTTTGGCACTAAAGTTATCATCCTGGTCAAGATTGAGATCCCATCATTAAGAATATCACTAGAGCACATTGAAGATAATGAAAACTATAGAGCCTCATGACTGCACGAACTAGAGCTTCTTGATGATAAGCATTTGGCTACACTAGAAAACTTGTAGGCCTATCAGAATAGAATATGGAAGAGATACAACAAGCACATTTTCCCTCAATAATTTAAGATTGGTGACTTAGTTTTGAAAGAGAACTAGAAGAATTTGAATGTTGATCCCAAAAATAAAGACAAGTTTTAGCCTAATTGGTTAGGACCATATATTGTCATAGCAAACTATGGATCAAGAGCATATCGACTGGCTAACCTTGATGGTGAAGAAATTTTAGAGCCCATGAACATCATAGACCTTAAGAGGTTCTATGCATGAACAAATTTGAACCATTGTCTATAAGACCCTTGACTCAAGGGTAACTTGTGCTATCATAATTTTACCCCACCCTTTTATCTTACCTTGAACATGTTTTATACTACCTTGGTCCACTTTTCATGATTCTCAATAGTAAAAGCTTTGAACTTTTAGCACTCTGAACACATTCTTCATCCCATTATGGATTAATCTCTTTAAGAAGCACATATTTTGTTATGTCTAAGACATGTTATAATATTGAACACTTTTTATCCCTTGACTAATTTTTATCTCAATTATGTCTCATGAACATTATGAACATCCTCGATATTAGTTCTATAAGGGAGTTCAGCTAGGATAATATTGTGTAACTTAAGATAAATGAATAGAAACATCTTCTCAGTTTTGACCATTACTTCACTATTATAGATCAAAATCCTTGCTCTCATTGATTTGTGAGCATGGGCCGCTACAGTTGGCTTAGTTATTTTATTAGAACCTCTACTCAGGACATGCATCTCCTCAACTAGATGGTCTCACCTTGTGCACATTTTATCCTAAAAACACCAAAAATATTAGAAATACTTTGAAAACACTAAAAACATTAGAATATGATCCATCAAAGAAAATAACATTATCTCACACTTATATACATTTGTACATTCCTATTCCACCATGCTACGCTCTTGCCATTTTCAAGCATAAAAACACTAGTTCATTTCATCTTGTCCTATGCACTTACCATTTTGTAAGATCATTCTTTCTCATCTCATCAGCTTCTTATTTTCCAGACCATTCTTGTTTGTTTATCATATCTTCCATTTATTATATAACATTAATCATGTTGGTTTGATCAGCATTTTTCTTCTATCACATTTCTTAGGAGAACTACATTTGGCCTGAAGTTCATGTTGGAACATGCATCCATGAAACTATGTAGGCAAGGTCCACTTGTCTTATACATCTAGAGTTAGCTTAGCCAACTACTTCCTTTTATTCTCTTCCCCCATTTTTTCTATCATTGTTCCTCTTTAATTAGAGAACAATTGTCATGTCATTATTTTTTATTATGATGTGGTAGAAAGTAATGCCTCTACCACACATGCATAAACATTTGTCTTTAAAACTGTACTAACTTAGTTTTTGTTTGTGTGTGTTTATTTTAGTTCTCTTAGTATTTTTTTATGTTTTCTTGTGCTTTTGAACCTCTCCTTTTATTTATTCTCCTTATCTCTTTTTATTACTTCTTGTCTCATCTTGGTCTTATGTTTTCATTGTTTGATTTTTCTTATCTCTTTTGTGTTTCAGAACATCTTGATGATTCACATGGATCTTGATTGTTTATATCTTGATCCTATGTTATTACATTATTCTTAGACCATTTTGTTTATTTGATTATTGTTGGTGTCTTGTTCTTCTATTTGATTTTGCTTTTCTCTTTTATGTTTAAGAATGCCTTGATGGTCCACATGGATCTTGATTATTCATATCTTGGTCTCATGTCATTAAGATGCTCTTAACTTTTTTTTTAAATATTTTGTTCCTACTTAAGATAATATCTTGATTTCAAGTTAGGTTCATTTATGTTTATCTTTTTCTTTGCTTTTTGCGTTTTTGTTTAAATGTAAATCACTGTAACTTTGGTTTTGGTCATTATCGTATCATTATCCTTAGTTATAGATATTCACAATTGAATTGGCTTAGCACAATTGGAATATTATGTCATTCTAAGTTATTTATACTTATGATACCTAATTTTATTTTGCTATAGCAAGCACTTTGTGCTCAGGTCTCAAAGTCTTAATGTCAACATCAACTTTGATGAATGATTCTCAAGAACATTTTGCAAAACCTCAGCTCATGATATGGAGTTAAGCTTCTAGGTAACATGCATTTTAGGCTTCTTTCTCTATGCTTAGATGTGTATCTCTTTGCATAAATTGTAAGTCTAATCAATTCATGGTCATTTTTCATCATTCCTTATTCCATTCTCTCCTAAACTTGGGTGAACTACATTGGCCTGAAGTTCATATTGGAACATGAGTCCATGGAACTATGTAGGTAGTGTTCAATTTCTATTAAGGTTAAATCGGCTATCTCCATTCTTATTTTCATCTCTCTCATCACTTTGTGCATTCTCATATGCTTGGTTTTATATGGATTACTAATCCATTACACCATCACATGTATGTTTGCACCCACTCACTTTAACCTATCTTTTGGGTTATATCCTTGAGCTATTTTGCTTACCAAATTTCCCATGCTGGGGTACAACATCTAAACCATGTCTGAATCAAATTATATCTATAGGGGTAAATCAATATTTATTCTTTATCAATGATCAAGATTCACCCTACTGGGGTAAATCTATCTTATCATGATCAAATTGACTCTACTAGAGTACTTATTATATTCTCTTTGGAGACCCCATTCTAGTGGTGCTTCCCTTCTTAAAGTATAACATTCTCTCTTTTCCTCTAATTTTAAGCTCTCCACATTAAAGCCCATGATTTCAATATTTAGTGTGCAACTTGTCTCAAGATTGATCAATGTCATAAGCACGTAGCTTGTACTATCAAATTGGGTACAATTACAGTGTGTCCCTTACATTTATGGATTGTATCTTTCCCATTCCCCCTATCTTTGGGGCCTATTATACTTCTTATTATATTTGTATCATTGATGGTAATCATGTGTGAAAGCATTAATTCATTTGGATGTGATCTATTCCATGGGTTAATCTCTCACTTTCTCTCTCTTTTCAAGAGTCCATCCTTTTCTTCCATCCTAGTATGTCCTCTCAAGGGGGCATTATGGGTCTGATCCAATTTCTTCTTGACAACTCTTTTCTTTTAAACTATGTTACTTCACTTGAATGGCTCTCTACACCTTCTCAAATAGGGGCAAAATATAGACATCTAATTCTTAACACCATTTGTGTTGAAATTGTCAATCTTACTCGAATTGCACTCAAATGCACATTTTAGGTCAAAATCCATAAAACACCCTAAATGGTTTGAAATTTTCACTTACAAGTTCCAATTTAGGTCAAAGTATCCATAAATAGGGCACTGCATTTTATTAGCCAACTAACTTTGATCAGATCATTTCGAGTCAAAATGATGAATTTGTCATTTAGTGCTCTAGATCACTCTTTTCTTCTAATTCATTAGTACACATCACATACCTTTGTTATTTAGTGTTGGAAACATCCTAAATGGGAATACAACTCCAACGCATCTAACATCACCTTCTAGTTCCTATCTAGTCAAATTATGACCCATTAATATGACTTTATAACCATGTTGATTAATTATGCACCAATTTCCAAAGAATTGCACTAAACTTGATTAAACTTACTTAATCTAATTAATCCAATTTAAGAGCTTAATTAAGAATTTCATAGATCTTTTTGAATATCTCATTATTGGAAATTGATTCTCAATATCTACATCACCTAGTGACATCATCTATGGGGTGGCATCCATCAAGCTATAAGTGCATAAAATATCAAGATTATGGGTCACCCATGCCTAGTTAATGCCTCCCATCCCTCTTTAATGCTTATTTATCTTGAGGATATTTATGATTTTAATTCAAAATATTAGTATTATCCATGGCCACACATCTCAACCTTGAGATGATGGTCATGGTTGATCCTGACCAATCACAAAAATCTATAAATAAAGAGGCCATGGACATGAATTTTAATCTTGAATATGGAAAAGTTATAATGTTAAATTTTTTCCACAAGGATGTGCATTTGATTATTGATTTTTTTTAAGCTTCATTGATAGGCTAGTTTGGTGATTTGGAATCATGAGCCTAGGTTCTATGGAGTGTTCTTGAGGCATTGGAGGAGCTTACCACCATTGTTGACAAAAAAAAGGATGATTGATCAAGGGAGAACATGATTTTGAGCCACATAGGTATGGTGAATCCATTTGAGAAGGTAATATGATGTTACTTTCTTTCATTTGTTTCTTTCTATCATTTGTAATTCCCATATGAATAGATAGGCTTAGTTAGTTAGTTCTTTATGCATGTTTCATTATTTATGCATTAATGCTTGACTAATTTGCTTTGTAATCCTCTCTACAACAAATTTCTTACCATTCATCCCTTCTTTGGCTTCCTTGATAATGGATGATGAAAACATAGGTTCTTGGCATATCTCTTCAACTAACACCTTATCCTCTCTGAAAGTAGACAATAAGAACTCTTGGAAATCATGAAACTCCTTCTTACCTAAAAATTCTTCAACTATAAAAAATAAACCATTAGATTGAGATCCTTATTTTAGATTCTCCTTCACCTTGAATGGTATAACTGACTTCATTCTTGGATCATCCACCTTCTTCTCTATTTAGACTAATATCAAGCTTCCTTGGTACTTTTGAGACACCTCCAAAATTGATTCCTTTTCTATAGTATTAGAAGTTTGATCTTTGAACTTAATATGACTAGCCTTCACTTCCTTAAGTATCCACATCATGTTTTAACTTTTGATATGCTTTCTAGGAGTCCTCCCTTCTTTATATGACTTGAGGGATTATCAAATTTACTAGGATAAAGTCTATAAATGTGACCTTTTTATCACAAATGAAACAAATAACATCATTTGTACCCTTTGAAAGATTTGAACTATGATCAATATTTGGCCCAAAATGCCTTCTATCATAGCTCCATGAATGCCCATACTTGACTAACTTCCTTCTATAGTCCTTAGATCTATGACCATACTTATTACAAGTATAACAATGACCATGGAATAAACTAGCATACCTTGAAGTATTTGGTTGTCTAATAGACTTTCTTGCATTGTTTTCAAAGCTTGCATTATTATTAGCTTACTTAGGCTTTACATGTTCCTTTTCTATCTTGTCCAACTTGTCTATGAGTTGATCATGCTTTACTCTCAAGGAATCAAGATTACTCTTTAACTCATCATCCTCACCTTTCTTTGAACTCACCTTGGTATTGGCTTCTTCGAATTGAGTCTTGAGATATCTACACTCTTTTTCTCTTGATTTTAGGCTACCTTTTGAAACCTCTAATTGAATATGATATCATTTATGACCTCCTTATCCTCTTTGGCTTCTTTATCCATGTCATCCTTTAATATACATGTATTCTCTTCAAAAGACTTGATTATTTCTTGATGATTCTTCTCATCTCTCTTGGTCTTGGCTAAAAAACTTCCTTGAAGAGAACTAACTTGTGCTTTAAGACCTTTGATCACATACATCATCTTATGATTTCTCTTTATGAACTTAGCTTCTAGATCCATTTCTTCTTCCTCATTATCATAGAACACTTCTTTTCCACTGTCATGGCAAACTTCTTCATCATACATGATGTCCTTTTATTTTGAACAACTTTCATCTTTTGAACTCAAACTTACCTTTGCATCTTCTAGCTAAACCTTGAGATCATTTATAACTTTCTCATCTTATTTGGCATCTTTCTTCAAAGTACATATATGTTCTTCAAGTACCTTGATCAAAGCCTTCCACTATTAATTCTCTTTCTTCAACTACTTAGCCATCTTGTGATACTTAGGATGTCCTTCACGATATTAAGATTTTTCCAAAGGACCTTATATGATACTAGTTATTAGAGGTATAAACCATTAAAAGGGGGGATGAATCAGTGGTGATAAACAATCCAATTCAATTTCAAAACCCTTCAGACACTTAAGCATTCAATACAACCATTCATGAAGCATTCAAGATGTTTATAGTAATGAACAAATAGATAATGCAATATTACACACACAACACAAGATCTATATGGGAAACCCTCTTAGAGAATACAACCCACTCTCAAACCTAAAAACACATAGACTACATGTCCTATAAGAAGTATGCAAAATGAGACTCTAGTGAAACGCTTGTTTTATAAGGAGTACCTGTCCTTAGGATGGTCAAGTCCTTCATACCAGAATTTAATGAAACACTTATTCCACAAGGAACACTTTCCCCTAGGATGGTCAAGTCCTTATGACCATAATTTAGTGAAACTTCTATTCCATAAGGATCACCTACCCCTAGGATTGTCAAGTCCTTCTGACCATAATTTAGTGAAATACTTGTTCCACAAGGAGCACATGCCCTTAGGATGGTCAATTCCTTCTAACCAAACTTCAAACATTGAAGACAATTATCTTTGACATCAAAAATATAACTGATAGGTCATACACATAGTCATCAACTTGATCTACTCTACAACCCATCCACTGGGCACACACCCTTTCTTCCTTCCTTTTCTCTTCAACTCTTACACTCGAGTAGTCTCAAGGGCTCACTCGCTCAATATACCTCTTTTGGGCTCATTAGATCCAATGACCTATGTGTCCACCTATAATAACTTGATCTAATTAACATGACTAATTCACTATAATCAATTATGGTCCTCACTAACCTAGACCTTCTCTTTCAAAGGTTCTCTACTTTACTAGAATCCTTGCTCACACTCTAGAACAATTGGTCCAATTATGCCTTGTATATATACCACTCTCTTTTTTTAACACATCTTGGTTGGCCAAGATGATTTACATATTTGAACCACCTTTAATATAGGTCCATACACATATTACATGTGAGAACCACACTTGTCATAGGTTGGTCATTACCTCATTAGTCCCAAACCACCATTAGGTCTTGGTGAGACCTAAAACAATTAAGCCTTCATACTCATGTGTTACATGTGAGATTACTTGTACCACATTCACCCTTTACCAATGCTTCAAACACAACAAATATATCTCTAATAGCCACTTGCTTACTCCTTCATGGGTCCATGCCCCCTAGAATACCAACTCAATTCAACTCTCTTAGAATGACCACTCAGATTGATCACAAATAGTCAAAGTGTAATTGCACTTATTTTGAATCTCCATAACTAGTCAAGGGTAAACTATGACAACCAAAGCCTTCTCATAAGCCATTGAGACTTATAAAACATCATTACATGTGAGATTAATTATACCACATTCACCCTTTACCAATGATTCAAACACAACAAATATATATCTAATAGCCACTTGCTTACTCCCTCATGGGTCTATGCTACCTAGAATACCAACTCAATTTAACTCTCTTAGAATGACCACTCAGATTGATCACAAATAGTCAAAATGTAGTTACACTTATTTTGAATCTCCACAATTGGTTAGGGGCAAACTATGACAACCAAATCCTTCTCATAAGCCATTAAGACTTATAAAACATCTTCATACTCATTTTATTTTTCTATTTTTCTCATAATACCTTCAACTTGACTTTGTAAGATGGTCACTCAAACTACCAGTGTATTCAACAAACATAGTCAATGTCTAAGAAAATGTTCACACTGAATATGGATTATTCAAACCTCCAAAATCAACACAAATTATCCTCATGGAATCTAAAATACTCTCCAATAGTTAGTTCATCTTAAAACATTAAGACACTATTAATAAAACTTCAAATATACTTATTGTGTTACTTACAAAACACAGACAAACACATAGTCAACTTTAAATCTCAATATCTACAAATGTACAAACATCCAACTCTTATAATCAATAGTTTTGGATCTACCTCAAAATCCTTTACAACTTTAATTTTTACTACATCAACAAATTCATCTTAAATAAAAATATATAGCTCAATTACTAAGTTCTTTTTCTGCCTCACAAATTTGAATATTTGAATTCCAATGGTCACTATTCAGACATTAAAAATCAAGCACCTTAACCTCATCTCATGCTTCCTAGAAACTATGTACAAATGTATTCCATTGATCTCTATGTATTAGCCTTATCTTTATCTATCAATGCTCACTGTTGATCTAAGATCTAAGCTCCCATGATTGTGCCACTTGGTAACCCCACATGCCTTCTGTACATTTGACTCATTGACTTTAACACACATCATTGATCTTCTGACTATATGATCATATACCCACCATTGATCTTCTATCCAAGAACTGTAAATGTGACACATGTCAATATTCTGTTCATTCTTTGACATATTGACTTTTATGTGCACTGTTAGATCAAGATTTATCATTTAACATGCACCATTAGATATACTAACTAGATGACCTCAAACTTCAATGTAGTTTAAGATATGCAATAAAATTGAAATAATAATTTTGCACCACATGTGAGAGAGAGAGAGAGAGAGAGAGAGAGAGAGAGAGAGAGAGAGAGATAGAGAGAGAGAGAGAGAGAGAGAGAGAGAGAGAGAGAGAGAGAGAGAGAGAGAGAGAGAGAGAGAGACCAAATTTTTAAGTGGAAACCCGAAGTGGGAAAAACCATAGAGAACAATTTCAAGTATATGAATAATCACCAACTCAAAAAACAAAGTTCACATGCACCAACTTGTAGGAGCACCAACCCCTTTGCTGAGCACCAACACAGTAACTATTTGTGAGCACCAACCCACAAGAGCACCAACCCCTCTTTTTTATAAAACACAACTATCTCTTAATGTTGCTTACTCAACAAATGATATAACTCTACAATATCTCTTGCTTTTCTCTCTTTAAAAACAAATACAAACCATGCACTCTTTTGCATATTAAAAATGGCTTCTCAAGCCTTTATTTATAGCTTTCCAAATGACCTTTGGCATTCACCCTTTATGACCCTTCAATCCTCATGGAAAATGGCACCAAACTTTTATGACCCTTTGTATCCTTGCATTTTAAAAGTCATATGGTGACCCTTCATAAGCAAAAGCATCCTTTTCTCTTTTGTCTTTATCTTGGTGACTTTTCATATTCCTCAAATTGTCCCTTTATGAGAAACTGTGCCCTTCCTCTTTTGTCTTCACTTGGTGACTCTTAGAATTCCTCAAGATGACTCTTCATGGGAAAATGCATCCCATTCTTCTGTTGTCTTTACCTCATGACTCTTTGACTTCTCTATGGGCCCTTCTTTTGACTTTATGCAACCAAAAATATATTCGTTAATATCAAATAAATATTAACACATTAGCCAAGAAATGAATATTAAAAACACCATTAAATGCAATGGGGCCTTTATCACCAATAATGTTAGAACTTTGACATCAATGACAATATTTATAACAATCTCCCCCTTTGTCATTGATGGTAACCTCAAAATGAAACTGCCACATTCTAAAATCTACACATATTGTCATCTAAAAAACATACAGTAACTCCCCCTTATTGTAGTAACATGTACCTATTCCTTGTACCTATACCTATACCTATTATTCTCCCCCTTTGACATCAATGAAAAATGACCTACTTGGAGTTAACACTTAGCTCCCCCTCAAATAATGTTGAATCTCAATGGTAAGAAGTAAAAGAAATTACTCCCAACTTCTCTCACAGATACTCAAACGTGTCTTTTGGTAGTGCCTTTGTGAAAATATCTACAATCTACTTTGTAGTATTTATATACTCCATCTTAACCTATTGATCTACAACCTAATCTCTCAAGAAGTGATATCTAATGGAAATATGTTTTGTTCTTGAATGCATCACTAGATTCTTCAAAATATTTATAGCACTTGTGTTATCACAAAAAATAGAAATAAGTTCATCATATTTTAACTCAATATTTTTAGCTGTAGAAAGTGATACTAAATTATACTTCTTGCTTCACCATAATACTTAGCTATCACCAAGGAATAAAGCTCCTCTACTTGTACTCTTTCTATCATCTAGGCACCCTGTCTAATCTAAATCTGTATAAGCAACTAAAGTGAAATATCTACCTGTGGGATACCATAATCTATAATCCAATGTCCCCTTGATATATCTAAATATTCTCTTCACCAACTAAACATGACAATCTTTTGGAGATGATTGATATCTTGAAACCATACCTATTACATGAATGATGTCTGGCCTCGATGCTATCAAATATAAAAGACTACCAATTATAGATCTATACAAAGATGATCTATAATAGGTGAATCTTCATCTTTTCTCACCTTATTTTCTGTACACATTGGTGTACCAACTGGTGCACAATCTTCAAAACCAAAAATTTTCAACATTTCCTTGGCATATTTACTTTGAGATATGAAAATTCCTTTATATGACTGAAATATTTGCAATCCTAATAAAGATGACAATTCTCCAATCATATACATCTCAAATTATTTTTTCATATTATCAAAAAATTCTTTTCTCATCTTTTCAATATTTCATCCAAAAATGATATGATCAACATATACCACAATAATCAATTGATGATCACCTTCTATTTTGATGTAAAGATTACTATCAATAAATCCCCTCTTGAAACCTTTACCCTGTAGGTACTTATCAAGTCTTGCATACCAAGATTTGGGAGCTTGTTTCAATCCATACAATGCTTTCTTCAATATACATACATGGCTACTAATATTTGAGAGAATAAATCCCTCAAGCTACTCAACGTAGACCTTTTCTTCTAGATTCCCATTCAGAAAGGTATATTTAACATCCATCTAAAACACTTTGAAATTTTTAAACACTGCATATACAATAAACATTATAATAGCCTCTAACCTTTCCACTGGTGCAAAATATTATTCAAAATCTATTCCCTCAATCTGAGTATATCTTTTACATACTAATCTTTCTTTATTTGTGGTTACTTCTCCATTTTCATTCAACTTATTTCTATAAAACTATTTTGTTCCTATCACATTGTGATCTTTTGGTCCAGGAACTAAGTCCCAAGTATCATTATTTTCTATCTGATTTAATTCTTCATCTATAACCTTAACCCAATACTTATCATGTCTAGCTTTTGAAAAAGTTCTAGGCTGAATTTTGAATAACAAAAAAAAATTAACTTGCTCAAATTCACTTACCATCATTATTCTGGTGTGAATTCCTTCATTTATGTCCCTGATGATGTCTCTTTTATTATGATTTCTCTAAACATATTTGGATGGAGTTTTGCTTACCTTTTTCTCCATCTTCTCATCTTCATCTAATTCTTCAAAACCTTCCTCTTTAATGATTTTAGGATTGTATATTGGATCACTGATTCTTTATGTTCCATCTTATTCTATCCTGACACTTGTACTTTCAAAAAAATTCTTGGTTTTTTTGTTATAACATTTATAAGCTTTAATTTTGAAATAATAACCAAGAAATATACCTTCATTTGCTCTAGATTCAAACTTACCAAGTTTTTCATCTGTTTTCTTTATGAAGCATCTACTACCAAAAACTCTGAAATAATCAATTGTTGCTAGTTTGTCTTTCCATAGATCATAAGAAGTCTTATCACTATTGACTCTCAATAATTCTCTATTATGAATATGCACTGCTATAGAAACTACCTCTCTCTATTATTTATCTTTTATTTTGGATTCATTTAGCATTGTCCTCACTATCTCCTAAACTGTTCTATTTTTATGTTCAACTGCTCCATTTTATTTTGGAGTTCTAGCTACTAAATAGTGTCTCTTTATTCCATGGTCTTCATAAAAATCAATAAATTGATCCGACATGAATTCTCCTCCTTGATCTGATCTTAGACACTTAATCTTCAAACTGGTTTCATTCTCAACTAATGTTTTGAAATATCTGAAAGCTTCTAATTTTTTCTTTAAAAACATTACCCAAGTCATACATAAAAAATCATCAGTAAGCAACATGAAATACTTCTCACCTTGAGTACTTTGAGTTCTTATAGGTACACATATATTAGTGTGAACAAGATCTAGCATCTGAGTAGTTGATTACTCTTTTGTTTTGAACTACCTTCTAGCATGCTTCCCATGTTGACAATGTTCACAAAGTGTGGCAGATGGCTTTGTAATCTTTGGAAGATTTTTGATTGCTTGCTTCTTGCTTATGTTGACAAGATTGTCAAAATTTATGTGCCCCATTCTCCTATGCCATAGTGAACTTTCTTCAATCTGAATCAAACAACATATTTGAGCTTTGATGTCTGATAGCATATACAAATTATTGCATGTTCTCTGAGCATCTACAACCAACATATCTAAATATTTTCTTCTAATTTCATAACCTTCTGCATAAAAATTTAGTGTGTGCCCTTGATCACACATTTAAATTACACTCAAAATATTATGCTTAAGAGGTTCTACATACAAAACATTTTCAATTTTAGTTCTACCATTATCCAAACTTAGTGTAGCTTTTCTAACAATTCTGGTAGTAGTATTGTCTCTAAATTTTACTGTGCCACCATTGATCTTCTTCAAGTTTATGAACTTGCTCTTGTCTCTTATCATGTACCTCAAACATTCACTATCAATGAACCATGGTTTTTCTTCATTTCTTGCATCCAAAGTTGTCTACACCAACATAGATTTTTCAGGCTGTTTCTTTTGCCATGAACCTGTCTGAACTTTCTTCTTGATGAATGGAAACTTGAAACTCTAGTCTTTCTTGACTGAATTGAACACACTTCTACAATATTAAGATATGTTTTTGAAGTTGTTACACTTGTAACATATTATGGTCTCTTCATTAAAGCCTAATAGAGGAGCAAAAGAGTTGTGGCTTTTGCTTGACTCTGCATGGCTTTCCTTCTCCTTATTTCTGATACTGTTAGATCTTTTTTGATATTCTAATTTCTTATGACTATATCCATTACAATAAAAATAGTAACCATAAAAATAGGACCTATTTGTGTATCTCTGACTTGATTACCTTTTGTAGCTCTATTCCTTCTAGCTTTTTTTTGTTTGAGATGTCCTCTATTATCTTAACTTCTTCCCTTTTTATTTCTTCTTTTGTAAGAGCTTCAACATAGCTCTTTCCTTTTTCCTTGTCTGTGAAAGTAGTGACCTCCTCTTTCTCTTTTTCAAATCCAATACCTATCTTATCTGACACTGATATTTGATTTTCTAATATCTTATTAAACATATCAATGTTATTCTCAAATTTTGAATCATTAGTTGCTCTATCATTGATTGCTTTATTTGTTTTCTTAAGATCTGCTTTTAAAGAAGCAATTTCAATAACATACCTTTTACATTTATCACTTAATATTTTCAACTATGCCATTAGATCTTCTTCATTCTTCTTGGCTTCTTCAAAGTGTGCTTGTAGATCTTCAATTATTTCTTTTGACTCCTTTTCATTTTTTTGATCTAGAGCTTTAATATTTGATTCTTATTTTCAAGAGCTTTTAACTCTTCTAAGGCAAAAATGAGTTCTCCTTCTAGATTCACTTTAGCTTCATCTTGTTTTTCTTCTGGATCATCTATACTTTTGATTGTGGAGGCATCTTCATGTTTGGCCATGAATAGAATCTTTTCTTCTTCTGAGTCATTAACTCCACTATCTTTGGCTGAGCTAGGATCTTTAGAATACAAACTCTTTTTCTTAAATATTTTCTTGTATTTGCCTTTAAAATTCTTCTTGTATGTATACTTTCCTTCTTCATTGTCATCGTTACCCTTATTTGGGCATTTAGCTACAAAATGTCTAATCTTTCTATAATGAAAACATTTAAAAGGTAATTTTCCTTGATATTTACCTGTGCCCTTTTTCGGCTTGTGAATAAATAGAGCTCCATTATCATCTTCATCATCACTAGAATTATCACTTGATTCTTAAATTTTAGCTTTCTCTTTCTTTGATGTCTTGAAACCCACTTCTCTCTTTGAAGGCTTATCTTGTTTAGTCTGCATCTCATATGCCATAAGAATACCATGAAGCTCATCCATCTTTAGCTTGGCTAAATTCTTCATCTCTTCAATTGTCAAAACTTTTGCATCATATCTAAATGGTAGATATCTCAAAAAATTTTGAACCACAGTTGATTCTTATAAATTGTCTCTAAGACCTTGAATCTGATTTACTATTTGATCAACCCACAAGAGATAACTTGCTATATTTTCTTCTTCTTCCATCTTCAAACTCTCAAACTATCTTTTAAAATTCTAAAGCTTAGCTTGCTGAACCTTTCCATCACCTTTGTAAATATTCTCAAGTTTTACCCAAGTTTCATGAGTAGATTTACATTGCATAACTCTAAAAAAATTTAATTCACATAAACCACATAAATAGCATTTAAAGCTTTAGCATTATTTTCACTTACCTTCTTTTCTACCAGAGTAGTTACAAGTGTATGTGGCTCTTCATATTCCTCCACCACTACATGTCCTATGTCAAATCCAAGGGCCATCAAATAATTCTTCATCTTTATGCTCCAAAAAACATAATTCATCCCATCAAAAAAGGTGCCTTATTTGTATAAAATCCTTCATGTGATCCAGCCATCATGCTTTCTTGATCTTCCTTCAAGATCTAAAACTTTTTCAAAAGGAACCTGCTCTGATACCAATTGTTAAGCATGAAATATATTGAGAGGGGGGGGGGGGTTGAATCAGTATGTTATATATATTTTTCTTAATCTAATTTATTTTCTTTAACCACTCAATCATAAATTCAAAATATGCAATAAAATTGAAATAATAATTTGCACCACATAAGAGAAAGAGAGAGAAACCAAATTTTTACGTGGAAACCCAAAGTGGGAAAAACCATAGAGAAAAATCTCAAGTATATGAATGAGAACCAACTCAAAATACAAATTTCACAAGCACCAACTTATAGGATCACCAACCCCTTATAAATATTCATGAGCACCAACCCACAGGAGCACCAACCCCTCTTGTGTATAAAACACAACTATTTCTTAATGTTGCTTACTCAACAAATGATATAACTCTATAATATCTCCTACTTTTCTCTCTTTGAAAACAAATACAAACCATGCACTCTCTTGCATATTACAAATGGCTTCTCAATCCTTTATTTATAACTTTCCAAATTACCTTTGGCATTCACCCTTTGTGACCCTTCAATGCTCATGGAAAATGGTGCCAAAATTTCATGACCCTTCATATCCTTGCATTTGAAAAGTTATATGGTGACCCTTAATAAGCAAAAGTGTCCTTTTCTCTTTTGTATTTATCTTGGTGACTTTTTGTATTCCTCAAAGTGTCCCTTCATGAGAAATTATGCCCTTCCTCTTTTGTCTTTACTTTGTGACTCTTTGAATTCTTCAAGATGACTCTTCATGGGAAAATGCATCCCATTCTTATTTTGTCTTTACCTCATGACTCTTTAACTTCTCTATGGGCCCTTCTTTTGACTTTATGCAACCAAAAATATATTTGTTAATATTAAATAAATATTAACACACATTAGCCAAAAAATGAATATTAAAAACACCATTAAATGAAATGGGGCATTTATCACCAATAATTCTATAAATTTGACATCAATGACAATATTTCCAACATCTGGCCCATCACAATCTGCAAGTGCAACTTTGAAGATTTATATCTCAAGCTAGAAAACACTTCAGGACTCTAAATCTTTAAGGTACCTTCTTGGAACTATAAATAACATCTCCATGAAATCCATTGACCCCATTTAACTTATTAGGTGCCTAAAATAAATACAAAAACTTTCCAATTCATTCATATCTACAATATGTTTAGTGACATTCTGGCTAAGTATAGAAATTTAGTGAAATTTTATCTAAGAGGCCAAATTTACACCTGCACATCTTTAACTATGCTCAACCTCATGAAATAAAATTTGGAACATAGAAACTTAGGACTAATGTGATCACACCCATATAAAAAACTCCCCATGAATCATCTATATGTGGAAATGGTGATGTCATCAAACTATCTACTTAGATTTTTCTACCATAGAACCAACTATGCCTAGATGAACAAAATGAACAAACCTAATGAACACCATGCATTACCATAAGCAATTTAAGCACTCTTCAACCTATAAAACATGATATCATCATTAATAACATTTATCAAATTCCTATCTATGCTTATATACTAGGCTACCAAGCCTATGCCAACACACTATTCATATGCTTGTCTTCTCTCCTTGACTTGAAACCACATCAACATGCTAGATACAATATGATAAGCCTCAAACAATACTTACCTTAGTTCATATGAATCCAAATATTTCTTTTCACAAATTTAGGATTTAACTCATCATCATCATAACATCACCACTTTATCATTACCTTTAACATCAATGCACACAAGACATCAATCTTTGACATCAATGACAATGCTTTCCAACAATCTCCCCCTTTATCATTGATGGAAACCTCTTCTTCTCCTTCTCCCCCTTTGCCATTAATTACAAAGTGGAATAAACAACCACCAAGATCCTCTTAACATCATGAATGTATTAAAAAATACTTATAAGTGCTTAGGATACTTACATACCTTATATGAAACAATTGCACCCCCTTTTACATGTATCACTCAAAACTTAGACATCTCTGATCCTTGGACCTGGAAAACTGATCATAGAGCTTAAATTATCCCCCTAACATCATGTTCCATAGAATATAATCTATTATTTAACATACATCAATCTTTACTTGGGTTATTTTTATCTTTGGACCTATTTGCCTACAAAACTCACAAGCTCCCTTTGCTTAGGCATGAAGATTCAACATAATTTTTCACAATTATGACTATGTTTGATCAAAATCATCATATAAAATTTATTTAATTCTCATCTATAACATATATCATCACATCTTCAATATGACTAAAGCATCCACATATACTTCCCCTCATATCATTCATATCTCCTCAAGCCACTCAAGCTATTTAAGTTAGCTCCCCTTAACTCTGTGTATATTACCTTGTAGTTATCACCCATGCACCATGGATATATTATTATTTGATCATTCACTACTATAAACGAGGAATAAACATGCATGAATGCCAAAAATTGATTAAAATGACCCTAATAACACTAAGATGGACTCCCCCTAAGATCTATGAGCCATTACACCTCTTGAGCATCTTCAGATCTCCACACACCATGAAGAACCACCACACAGGCTTACTATCCTTCTCTCTCAAGCCACCTCAAGTACCACCAATCTAACTTCATGGAACTCATAAAATAGAAAACATGATCTAAACCAACCTGAGAACTAACTTTAAAATACTCATGTCTTTCTCTTTTGGAGAAACTAAGTAGAAATATTAAATCTTCATATTAGGCTTGTCTAGACTCCTTGTAGCCCTTCTTAAAACTTGTAGAGCCCATAAATTTTGGTAGACACATATCCAAGAACTAAAAATTCATATCTATATAAATCTCATATAAGCCTAAGCACACCAATTTGCATCACCTATCTCATCCTCTGCAACATACTTCTTTCATAAACCTACTAGCCAATTAGGCCTCCATCTTGAAAAAAACATGAATAATTTAAAAACCAAAAACCTTAAAATATCTATGAATCTTGATTTGATAACCCATTTGGCCCATTAAACTTATTAAGAATAATTAGACCTTAACTCATAAGGTAAACCACTTTTCTAACATAGCCCAAAACTTTAGAATCTCATAATAAACAAGGTCAACAAACCTCCTTCTGGTCAACACCCACCTATAAAAATTCTTGCACACTTGAAAACAACCATCACACACTTTTCAAACAATATTTGAGCTTTCAAACCTTTGGGAACCCATACATACTATAACCTATTTTAGGCTTGCTTGTCTTTAAGTCAAAATTGAGAAAACTAAGAGCTCTCAAAAATCTCCACTTTGACTTCAACATACCTTCAGACCATAAAAACACTTGGAGTATGCTATAATAAGGTTAATATACATTTATATGCAAACATATCATCTTTACAACTAACAAATCCTCATTTGCCACTTGGAAACCTTTAATTTGACCCTTCAGACTGAAAACACTTTGCAAGACCACATGCTTCTTCAAATTGAGAAATGACTTCATGAAGCACAACAAAAACATTTATAATTCACAAGGACCTAGAACTAAGCAACATACCATTCCTCATCACAAGACTGAAGAACCTTTTTCTTCTTCTTCATTTTCTTGACTAAAACAACTTGTTTGGCATCCATCTCTTCTTTGGCTTCCTTGATAATGCATGATGAAAACATAGGTTATTAGCATATATCTTCAAATAAAAACTTCTTCTCTTTGAAAGGAAACAAAAATAACTCTTGGAAATCATGACACTCCTTCTTACTTGAAAATTCTTCAACTATAGAAAATAAACCATCAGATTGAGATCCTTCTTTCAGATTCTCCTTGGCCTTCAATGGTATAAGTAACTTCATTTTTGGATCATCCACCTTCTTCTCTATTTGGACTGATATCAAGCTTCCTTGGCACTCTTGAGACAACTCTAAAACTAATTCCTTTTCTACATTATCATAAGTTTGATCCTTGAACTCAACAGGATTAGCCATCACTACCTTAGGTATCCACACCATGTTTTGACTTTTGATATGATTTCTAGGAGTGTCTCCCTTATTTATATGACTTGAGGACTTATCAAATTTACTATGATAAAATATATAAATGTGACCTTTCTTATCAAAAATTAAACAAATAACATCATTTTTACCTTTTGACAAATTTGAACTATGATCAATCTTCTTTGGCCAAAAACTCCTATCATAACTCCATAAATGCCCATACTTGACTGGTTACTTTCTATAGTCCTTAGCTATATAACCATACCTATTACACATATAAATATGAACATGGAATAAAATAGCATACCTTGAAGCATTTGGTTGTCTAAGAGACCTTATTTCATTGCTTTTAAAGCTTGTATTCTTCTTAGCTTGCTCAGGGTTTACATGTTCCTTCTCTAGCTTGTCTATGAGTTGTTCATGCTTTACTCTCAAGTAATCAAGATTATTCATTAGTTCACCATGGTCACCTTGATTTTAAATCACCTTGGTATTAGTTTGTTCTAATTGAGTCATGAGATATTTACACTCTTTTTCTCTTGATTTTAGGCTACCATTTGAAACCTCTAATTAACATCTAAGATCTTTGATGACCTCCTTATCCTCTTTGGCTTCTTTATCCATGTCATCCTTCAATATACATGTTTTCTCTTCAAGATACATGATCATCTATTGATACTTCTTCTCATCTCTTTTGGTCTTGCCTAACAAACTTCCTTCAAGAGAACTAACTTATGCTTAAATACCTTTGATCACATACCTCATCTTGTGATTATTATTTATGAGCTCAGCTTCTAGATACACTTCTTCTTGATAATTTTCACAGAACACTTCTCCATTGTCATGGTAAACTTCTTCATCATACATGATGTCCTTTTATTTTGAATTTTCCTCTTTTGAACTCAAACTTGCCTTGGCATCTTCTATCTAAACCTTGAGATCATTGATAACTTTCTCATCATATTTGGCATCTTTCTTCAAATTATATATATTCTCTTCAAGTGCCTTGATCACATATTTCCACTGTTGATTCTCTTTCTTCAACTGCTTTGCCATCTTGTGTTACTTAGGATCTCTATTAAGATATTAAGCTTCCTACAAACTGACCTGCTCTGATACCAATTATTAGAGGTACAAACCACTATGAGGGGGGGTGAATCAGTGGTTTAAAATAATCCAATTCAATTTACAAACCCTTCAAACACTTAAGCATTTAATACAACCATTCATGAATAATTCAAGATGCTTATAGGAATAAACAAATAGATAATGTAAGATTACACACACAACACAAGATATATGTGGGAAACACTCTTTTTGAATAAAACCCACTCTCAAGACTACAAACACATGGACTACATTTCTTATAAGAAGTATGCAAACATGATATTCTAGTTAAACACATGTTTCACAAAGAGCACCTACCCCTAAGATGGTCAGCACCCACCCCTAGGATGGTCAAGTCCTTCTAACCAGAATTTAGTGAAACAAATATTCCACAAGGAGCATTTACCCCTAGGATGGTAAAGTCATTATAAATAAAATTTATTGAAACACTTATTCCAAAAGGATCACATACCCCTAATATGGTCAAGTCCTTCTGACAAATTTTTTTTGAAACACCTATTTCACAAGGAGCACCTGCCCCTAGGATGGTCAAGTCCTTCTGATGAAACTTTAAACTTGTAAGAGAACTATCTTTGACATCATAAATATAACCTATAGGTCATACACATATTCATCAACTTGCTCTTCTCTACAACCCATCCACTAGGCACATACCCTTTTTTATTTCCTTTGCTCTTCAACTCTTACACCCAAACAGTCTCAAAGGCTCACTCGCTCAATACACCTCTTTTGGGATTATTAGATTTAATGACCTATATATCCACTTATAATAGCTTTATCAAATCAACATGATTGATTCACTATGATATATGACGGTCCTCACTAACCTATATGCTCTCTTTCAAAGGTTCTCTACTTCACTTGAATCCTTTCTCACACTCCTAGCATAATTAGTCTAATTATGTCATATATGTATACCACTCTCTTTCTTTAACCCATCTTGTTCGAACAAGATGATTTACATATTTGAACCACATTTAACATAGGTCCATACACACATTAAATGTGAGAACCACACTCTTCATAGGTCGGTCATTACCTCATTAGTCCTAAACCACCATTAGGTCTTGGTGAGACCTAAAATAATTAGGCCTGCATACTCACATGTTATATGTGAGATTACCTAGACCACTTTCACCCTTTACCAATGATTCAAACACAATATCCAATATCCAATATATATATATATATATATATATATATATATATATATATATATATATATATATATATATATATGGACCCATGAGGTATTAATAAAGGTGATATATATATATATATATATATATATATATATATATATATATATATATATATATATCTAATATCACCTTTATTAATACCTCATGGTTCCATGCCACTTGAAATACCAACTCAATTTAACTCTCTTAAAATGACCACTCAGACTGATCACAAACAATCAAAATATAGTTATATTTATTTTGACTCTCGAAATTGATTAGGGGAAAACTATGAAAAAAAATCCTTATAATAAGCCATTGTAACTTATACAACATATTCATACTCTTTTCCTTCTTCAATTATACTCATAACACATTCAACATGCCTCTACAAGATGGTCACTCAAACTACCAGTGTATTCAAAAAACATGGTCAACTTTTAATCAAATATTCACACTAAATATGGATTATTCAAACCTTCAAAATCCACATAGATGATCTTCATGGAGTATAAAATAGTCTCTAATATATATTTTATCTTAAAACATCATGAAACTATCAATAACACTTCAAATATCCTTCTTGTGTCACTTGTAGAACACAAACACACACATAATCAAATTTAAAGATCAATATATGCAACTGTACAAACATCTAAATCTTATAATAAACATTAAGAGATGCATTATGAAGTCATATACAACTTCACTTCTTAATACATCAAGAAATTCATCCTAGATCAAAAGATATAACTCAAATACTAAGTACTTGTTATCCTTCGCAAAATTGAATATTTGAATTCCAACGATCACTATTCAAATATTAAACATTGAGCACCTTAAAATCATCTCATGCTTCCTATAAATTATGGAAAAATGTGTTATGCTAATCTCTATGGATTAACCTAATCTTTATCTAGAGATTCTCACCATTAATATAAGCTCTAAGCTCATATGATTATGCCACTTGGCAGCCCTATGTGCCTTTTGCACATTTGACTCATTGACTTCAATGTGCATCATTGATATTCTGACTACAATATCATACACTCATCATTGATATTATACCTAAGTTTTGTGAAAGTGAGACATGTCACTATCACATTCATTCTTTGACATATTGACTTTTATACACATCGTTAGATCAAGATCTATGATTTAATGTGCACCATTAGATATACTAACTAGATGACCTCAAACTTCAACGTAGTTTATCTTGATGATATCTATCCCATCACAATCTACAAGTACAACTTTGAAGATTTATATCTCAAGCAAGAAAACACTTCAAGACTCTTTATCTTTAGGGTCCCTTCTTGGCACTATAGACAACATCTCCATGAAATCCATTGACCTCATTTGAATTTTTTGGTACCTAAAATAAATACACAAACTTGTTGGTTGACTCATATCTTCATGATGTATAGTGATAGTCTAGCTAAGTATAGAAATTTAGTGAACTCCTATCCAAGAGGCCAAATTTGCACCTGCATATCTTTAGTTACGCTTAACCTCATGACCTAAAATTTGGAACATAGAAACTTATAACTAATGTGATCACACCCATATTACCACTCCCCTTGAATCATCCATACATGGAAATGGTGATGTCAGCAAATTATTGCTTAGATTTTTCTACCATAGAACCAACTATACCTAGATGAACAAAATAAAGAACTGGATGAACACCATGCATTTCCATAAACATTTTAAGAAATCTTGATACCCCATAAGACCTCTACAACATGATCTCATCATCCTTAACATTCATCAACTTCCTATCCAAGCATATACTTAAGATCCATGCTTACATATTAGGCTACCAAGCCTATGTCAACACACTATTCACATGCTTATCTTCTCTCTTTAACCTAGAGCCACATCAACATGCTAAATACAATATGATAATCCTCAAACAATACTAACCTTCGTTCATTAGCATCCAAATTGTTCCTTTCACAACTTCAGGATCAAACTCATCATCATCATGGGATCACCACTTTGTCATTACCTTTGACATCAATGCACACATGACATCAATGATAATACTTGCTAATAATCTCCCCCTTTGTCATTAATGGTAACCTCTTTTTCTCCTTCTCTTCCTTTGATATTAATGACAAAGTGGAATAAACATCCACCAAGCTCCTCTTAACATCATGAATGTATTCAAAAATACTTCTAAGTGATTAAGATACTTACGTACCTTATATCAAATAATTACTCCGTCTTTGACATGCATCAATATGAACTTAGACATCTCTGATCCTTGGACCTGACAACTTGCTCACAGATCCTAGAAAGATCCCCATAACATCATGTTCTATCTCATGTCATCTATTCTTTGACATATATCAATTTGAACTTGGGTTATTTTCATCTTTGGACCTATTTAACTATAGAACACACAAGCTCCCTTTGCTTTTATATGAAGATTCAACATATTTTTCATAATTATGACTAGGTTTGATCAAGTCATCCTATCAACTTTCTTGAATTATCATCTATAGAAGATATAACCACATCTTCAGTATGACTAAATCATCTCACATATTATTCCCCTCACATCATGCATAGCTCCTCAAGATACTCAAGCTATCTGAGTTAGCTCCCCCTAACTCTGTGCATACCACCTTGTAATTATCAACCATGCACCATGGCTATATTATTCTTTGATCATGAACTACTATCAATGAGAAATAAACACATATGAACACCATAAATTGATTCAACAAAAATTGACAACACTGAGAGGGACTCCCCCTAAAATCTCTGAGCCATTGCACCTTTTGAGCATCTTTAGATCTCCAAACACCATGAAGAACCACCACATAGGCTTACGAGCCTTCTTTCTCAAGCCACCTCAATGGCCACAAATATAACTACATACCACTCATTAATTAGGAAACATTCTCTAAACTAACTTGATAACTTACTTTAAAATACTCATGCCTTACTCTTTTAGAGAAACTAAGCAGAAACATTAAATCTTCATACATGGATTGTCTAGACTCCTTATAGCCCTTCTTAGAACTTATAAAGCCCATAAAATTTATTAAACACATCTTCAAGACCTAAAACTTCATATCTAGACAAATCTCATGTTCCTCTCAAGCACACCAATTTGCATCACCTAGATCATCATCTACAACATACATCCTTTACAAACCTACTAATTAATTAGGCCTCCATCTTGACAAAAACTTGAATAATTTGAAAAAAATAAACCTTCAAATATATATGAATCTTGATTTGACAACCCATTTATCCCATTCAACCTATTAATAATCCCTAGACCTTAAATCATAAGGCAAACCAATTTTCTACCATAGCCCAAAACTCTAGAATCTCAAAACAAATAGGGTCAACAAACTTCCTTCTAGTCAACGCCCACCTCTAAAACTTATTACACACCTGGAAACAACCATAACACACTTTTAACCAATATTTTATATTTGAAACATTTGGAAACCAATAAATACTATAACCCATTTTAGGCCTACACGTCCTTAAGCCAAAACTAAGAATGCTAAAAAACCAATATGACTTCAACAAACCTTCAAACCACAAAACCACCTAGAGCATGATAGAATAAGGTCAACAAAAATTTAGATGAAAAAAATCATCTTGACACCTCAAAAATCCTCCTTTTCCACCTAAAAACCTTCAATCTGACCCTCTAAATTGAAAACACCCTTGAAAGACCACATGCTTCTTCAAACTGTGAAATGTCTTCATAAAGCACAATAAAGACATCTCTAACTCAGAAGGACCTAGAACATAGGAGCATACTAGTCCTCATCATAGGACTAAAAAAACTTCTTCTTCTTCTTCTTCTTCTTCTTCTTCTTCTTCTTCTTCTTTCTTTCTTTTCTTGACTAAAATAACTTGTTTAGCATCCATATCTTCTTTGGCTTCCTTGATAATGCATAATGAAAACATAGGTTCTTTGCATATCTCTTCAATTAACACCTTCTCCTCTTTGAAAGCAAATGTCAAGAAATCTTGGCAATCATGAAACTCCTTATATCTTGAAAATTCTTCAACTATAGTAAATAAACCATCAGATTGAGATCCTTCTTTCAGATTTTCCTTGGCCTTCAATGGTATAATTAGCTTGATTCTTGGATCATCCACCCTCTTCTCCATTTGGACTGATATCAAGCTTCCTTGGTACTCTTGAGACACCTCTAAAATTTATTCCTTTTCTATAGTATTAGAAGTTTGATTCTTGAACTCAATAAGATTAGCCTTTACTGCCTTAGGTATCCATATCATGTTTTGACTTTTGATATGCTTTATAGGAGTCTCCCCCTTCTTCAGATGACTTGAAGGCTTATCAAATTTACTAGGACAAAGTCTATGAATGTGACCTTTCTTATCACAAATGAAACAAATAACATCATTCATACATTTTAACATATTTAAACTATGATCGATCTTTGGCCAAAAAAAATTCTATCATAGCTTCATGAATGCCCATACTTGATTGACTTCCTTCTATAGTCCTTAGCTCTCTGACCAAGCTTATTACAAGTATAACAATGACCATGGAATAAACTAACATACCTTGAAGCATTTGGTTGTCTAATAGACCTTCTTGCATTGCTTTCAAAGCTTACATTCTTCTTAGCTTGCTCAAGATTAACATGTTCATTTTCTAGCTTGTCCAACTTGTCTATCAGTTATTCATGCTTTAATCTCAAGGAATTAATATTAGTCTTTCACTCATCATGCTCATGTTTATTTTAACTCACCTTGATATTGGCTTCTTCTAATTTAGTTTTGAGATATATGCACTCTTTTTCTCTTGATTTTAGGCTACCTTTTGAAGCCTCTAATTGACCTCTAAGATATTTGATGACCTCCTTATCTTTTTTGGCTTATTTATCCATGTCATCCTTCAATCTACATGTTTTCTCTTCAATATACTTGATCATCTCTTGATACTTCTCATCTCTCTTGGTTTTGCCTCACAAACTTCCCTCAAGAGAACTAACTTGTGATTTAAGAAATTTAATCACATACCTCATCTTGGGATTCCTCTTTATGATCTCAACTTATAAATCCACTTCTTCTTCCTCACTCTCATAAAACACTTCTTCTCCACTATCACAACAAAATTCTTCATCATACATGATGTCCTTTTATTTTGAAAAACTTCCTCTTTTAACTCAAACTTGCCTTGGCATCTTCTAGCTAAACCTTGAGATCATTGATAACTTTGTCATCCTCTTTGGAATATTTTTTCAAATTACATATATGCTCTTCAAGTGTCTTGATTAGAGCCTTCCACTATTGATTCTCTTTCTACAATTTCTTAGCCATCTTGTGTTACTTAGGATCTCCTTGAAGATATTAAGCTTCTTCCAAAGGACCTACTCTAATACCAATTATTAAAGGTACAAGCCATTGAGACAAGGGGATGAATCAGTGGTGGAAAACAATCTAATTCAATTTATAAACCCTTTAAAAACTTAAGAATTCAATACAACCATTCATGAAGCACTCAATATGTTTATAGTAATGAACAAATAGATAATGCAAGATTACACACACAAGATAAGATCTATGTGGGAAACCCTCTTGGGGAATAAAACCCACTCTCAATCCTAAAACACATGGGCTATGTGTCCTATAAGAAGTATGAAAACATGAGACTTTAGTTACACACATGTTCCACAAGGACCACCTGCCCCTAGGATGGTCAAGTCCTTTCAACTAAAATTTAGTGAAACACATATTCCACAAGGAGAACTTACCCCTAGGATGGTTAAGTCCTTTTGACCAAAATTTATTGAAACACCTATTCCACAAGGAACACCTACCCCTAATATTTTCAAGTCCTTATAATAATAATTTAATGAAACAATTGTTCAAAAAAGAACACCTACCCCTAGGATGGTCAAGTCCTTCTGACCAAAATTCAAACCTACAAGAGCACTGTCTTTGATATTAGAAATATAAACTATATTTTTTACACATAGTAATCAACCTAATCTTCTCTACAACCCATCCACTAGGCACACACCCTTTCTTCTTTCCTTCACTCTTCAACTCTTACCCCAAACAGTCTCAAGGGCTCACTCACTCAATTTGCCTCTTCTAGGTTCATTATATCCAATGATTTTTGTATCCACTAGAAATATCTTAATCAAATCAACATGAATAATTAAATATGATCTATGATGGTCCTCACTAACTTGTACCTTTTTTTAAAGCATCTCTACTTCACTTGAATCCTTGCTCACACTCCTAACACAATTAGTCCAATTATGGCTTGTATATATACCACTCTCTTTATTTAACCCATATTGGTTGGCCAAGATGCTTTACATATTTTAACCATATTTAAAATAGGTCCATACACACATTACATGTGAGAACCACACTCTTCATAGGTTAGTTATTACCTCATTAGTCTGAAACCACTATTAGTTCTTGGTGAGACCTAAAACAACTAGGCCTTCATACTCACATGCTACATGTGAGATTACTTAAACCACCTTCACCCTTTACAAATGATTCAAAAAAAACAAATATATCTCTAATATCTCCTTGATTACTCCCTCATCATTCTATGCCACCTTGAAAAACAACTCAATTCAACTCTTTTAGAATGACCACTCAAACTAATCACAAATAGTTAAAATATAGTTATACCTATTTTGACTCTCCACAATTGATCAGAGGAAAATATGACAACCAAATCCTTCTCATAATCCATAAAGACTTGTAAAACATATTCATACTCATTTTTTTCTTCAATTATACTCAAAAAACCATTAACTTGCCTTTGCAATATGGTCACTCAAACTGCCAGTGTATTCAACAAACACAGTCAAATTTTAAGTAAATGTTCACACTAAATATGGATTATTCAAACCTCAAAAATACACATAGATGATACTCATGGAGACTAAAATACTCTCCAATAGTTAGTTCATCTTAAAAAATCAAGACACTATCAAGAACACTTCAAATATCCTTCTCGAGTCACTTACATAACATAGACAAACACATAGTCAACTTTAAAGCTTAATATCTACAACTATACAAATATCCAAATCTTATAATCAGCATTTCTAGATGCACCTTAAAGTCCTCTACAACTTTTATTTTTACTATGTTAATAAATTCATACCAGATCAAAATATATAGCTCAAATACAAAGCACTTGTTATCCCTCACAAATTTTAATATTTGAATTCCAACGATCACTATTCAGACAGTGAACATCAAGCACCTTAACCTCATCACATTCTTCTTGAAAACTATGGACAAATACACTCCATCGATCTCTACAAATTAGCCTAATCTTTATCTAGCAATGCTCACCATTTATCTAAGCTCTAATATCTTATGATTATGCCACTTGGTAGCCCCACATGCCTTCTACACATTTGACTCATTGACTTTAACATGTGTCATTGATCTTCTAACTACATGATTGTATGCTCACCATTGATCTTCTATCCAAGATCTATGAATGTGACACATGTCACTAGCATGTTCATTCTTTGACATATTGAATTTTATGTGCATCAATAGATCAAGATCTATGACTTAACATGCACTGTTAGATATAATAACTAGATTACCTCAGACTTCAACATATTTTAGCTTGATGGTCTCTGGCCCATCATAGTCTATAAGTGCAACTTTGAAGATTTATATCTAGACTTAGAAAACACTTCAAGACTCTAAATATTTAGGGTACCTTATTGGCACTATAGACAACATGTCCATGAAATCCATTTATCTTGTTTGAATTTTTGGGTGCCTAATATAAATCCAAAAACTTGTTGGTTCATTCATATATGCATGATGTGCAGTGACGGTCTAGCTAAGTATAAAAACTTAGTGAAATTTTATCTGAGAAGCCAACTTTGCACTTGCATATTTTTAGCTACGCTTAACCTCATGACCTAAAATTTGGAACATATAAACTTGGGACTAATTTGATCACACCCATATGACCAACTCCCCTTGACTCATTTATATTTGGTAATGGTGATGTCATCAAACTACCTACTCATATTTTTTTCCCATAGAACCAACTATGCCTAGATGAATAAAATGAAGAACCTAATGAAAAACATTCATTCCCATAAGCATTTTAAGCACTCTTAACACCCAATAGGATCTATACAACATTATCTCATCATCCATAACATTTATCAATTTCCTATCCAAACATATATTAAATATCCATGCTTACATACTAGGCTACCAAGCCTATTCCAACACACTGTTTACATGTTTGTCTTCTCTCCTTCACCTAAAACCACATCAATATGCTATATATAATATGATAAGCCTAAAAAAATACTTACCTTAGCTCATATGCATTCAAATCCTACCTTGCACAATTTTAGGCTCAAACTCATCATCATCATGACATCACCACTTTGTCATTAGCTTTGACATCAATGCACACATGACATCAATATTTGACATCAATGATAATAATTTCCAACAATGTCCCCCTTTATCATTGATGGAAACCTCTTCTTCTCCTTATCCCCCTTTTCCATTAATGATAAAGTGGAATAAACAACCACCAAGCTCCTCTTAACATCATGAATGTATTTAAAAATACTTCCAAGTGCTTAAGATACTTACATAACTTATATGAAATAATTTCTCCCCCTTTGACATGCATCAATCTGAATTTAGACATCTCTGATCCTTCAACCTGAAAAACTACTCATAGATCTTAGAAATATCCCCATAACATTATGTTCCATCTCACATCATATATTCTTTAACATACATCAATCTGAACTTGGGCTATTCTGATTCTTGGACCTATTTGTAGACATCCAATTCCTAACACCATTTGTGTTGAAATTGTCAATCTTACTTGAATTGCACTCAAATACACAATTTGGCCTAAAAACACTAAAGCACATTAAAATATTTGAAATTAACATATTCAAGTTTCGATTTTGGCCAAAGTATCCCTAAATAGGGCAATGTATTTTATGTGATACGTAACTTTAATCAAATCATTTCGAGTCAAAATGATGATTTTGCCTTTTTGTGCTCTAGATCACTCTTTTCTTCTAATTCATTGATACACATCACATATCTTTGTTATTTTGTGTTGTTAGAATCCTAAATGGCAATACGGTTCCAATGCATCTAACATCACCTTATAATTCTTTTTTATTCAAATTACAACCCAGTAATATGACTTTTTGACCATTTTGATTAATTAAGGGATAATTTCTAAATAATTGCATAAATTTTGATTAACCTTATTTAATGATAATTGATCCAAATAAATAGCTTAAGCGGATTTTCCATGAGAGTTGTCAAATATTTCTTTTTGGAAATTGATTTTTATTAACTGCATCACTTAATGACATCATTTCTTGGGGAGACATCCCTAGGCCATAAATGCATAAAATATCAGGATTATGGGTCTCCCATGCCCCATTAATACCTCCATTCCTCTTAAATGCCCCTCTATCCCAAATATTGATGAGCCGATTTATGAATTTTAATTACATAATTGAATTAATCCTTAAACACACATCTCAATCTTGAGATAGACAGTTCAGGTTAATTTTGATCAATCTCAAAAATCTATAAATAGAGAGTCTATGAACATCATTTTTAAGCTTTATTTGTGCAAATTTATAATGCTAATTTGTCTCCACAATCCTTTAAATTTGACCATCGATTTTACTTGAAAGCTTCATTGATAGGCTAGTTTGGTGATTCCAAATCATGAGCCTAGGTTTTATAAGGAGTTCTTGAGACATTAGAGGAGTTGGCCACCATTTTTGTTGAAGACAAGATCTCTTAATCAATGGATACCATGATTTTGAGTAGCATTGGTATGGTGAATCCACTTGGGAAGGTAATATGATGTTGCTTTCTTTAAATTATTTCTTCATATCCTTTGTAATTCCCACATGAATAGATAGGCTTAATTTGATTTACTCTTATGCATTTTTTCTTTGATTTATTGGACCAATGTTTGATTAATCTTTTTATGTAATACTCTCTACATTTTTTACCTATATAACTCATGATCTCCCTTTGCTTATACATAAAGATTCAACATATTTTTCATAATTATGACTAGGTTTGATTAAGTCATCATATCAACTTTCTTGAATTCTCATCTATAGTAGATATAATTACATCTTCAATATTATTAGCATCTCAAATATACTTCCCCTCACATCATTCATAGATCCTCAAGTGACTCAAGCTATCTGAGTTAGCTACCCCTAACTTTGTGCATACCACCTTGTACTTCTTAATCATGCACCATGGATATATTCTTCTTTGATCATGCACCACTATCAATTAGGAATAAACACATATGAATTCCAAAAATTTATTTAAATTACCTTGAGATCATTAATATGGACTCCCCTAATATCTTTGATCCATTTTACCTCTTGAGCATTTTTAGATCTCCCCACACTATGAAGAACCACCACACATGCTTACTAGACTTCTCTTTCAAGCCACCTCAAAGACCACAAATATAACTTCATTCCACTCATAAAATAGGAAACATTATATAAAATAACCTAAGAAATTACCTTGAAATAATCATGCCTTGATATTTTGGATAAAGTGAGTAGAAACAATAAATCTTCATACTAGGCTTGTTTAGACTCCTTCTAGCCCTTCCTAGAACTTACAGAGCCCACAACATTTAGTCACACATATTCAAGTCCTACAATTTCATATCTAGATACTCTCATATAACCCCTCAATCACACCATTTTTCATCATGTAGCTCATCCTCTGCAACATACTTCCTTCATAAACATACTAGCTAATTAAGCCTCCATCTTGACAAAAACTTGAATAATTTGAAAACCCTAAAGCTTAAAATATTTTTGAAGTTTGATTTGACAACCCATTTGGCCCATTCACCTATTAATAATCCTTAGACCTCAACTCATAAGTCAAACCACTTTTTTATCATATCTCAAAACTCTAAAATCTCAAAACAAACAGGGTCAACAAACCTCATTATGGTCAACACCCACCTCTAAAAATTATCACATACCTAGAGACAACCATGACGCACTTTTGACCAAGATTTGATATTTCAAGCCTTTGGGAACCCATACATCTTATAACCCATTTTAGGCCTGTTTGCCCTTAAGCCAAAACTAAGAAAATTGAGAGAACTCAAAAATCTCCAATTTGAATTCAACATACCTTCATACCACAAAACCACCTAGAACATGATAAAATAAGGTTAAAAAACCTTTATATGTAAAAATATCATCTTGAAAACTCACAAATCCTCCTTTACCACTTGGAAACCTTCAATTTGACCCTCAAAACTAAAAACACCCTTGCAAGACCACATGCTTCTTCAATCTGAGAAATGTCTACATGAATCACAACAAACACATCTATACTTCACAAGGACCTATAATAGAGGAACATATCAATCCTCATCACAGGACTGAAGAACCTTCTTCTTCTTCTTCCTTTTTTTGACTAAAACAACTTGATTGGCATCCATCTCTTCTTTGGCTTCCTTGATAATGCATGATGAAAACATAGGTTCTTGTCATATCTCTTCAAGTAACACCTTCTCCTCTTTGAAAGTAGACAACAAGAATTCTTGGTGATCATGAAACTCCTTACCTAAAAATTCTTCAACTATAGTAAATAAACCATCAAATTGAAATCCTTCTTTCAGATTCTCCTTAGCCTTGAATGGTATAGCTGACTTGATTTTTGGATTATCCACCATCTTCTCTATTTAAACTGATATCAAGCTTCTTTGGCACTCTTGATATACCTCCAAAACTAATTCCTTTTTTATAGTTTCATAAGTTTGATCCTTGAACTCAATGGGACCAGCCTTCACTGCCTCAGGTATCCATATCATGTTTTGAATTTTGATATGCTTTCTAAGAGTCTCTCCCTTCTTCAAATGACTTGAGGGATTATCAAATTTACTAGGAAAAAGTATCAGAAATGAAACAAATAACATCATTCTTACCTTTTGACAGATTTATACTATGATCAATCTATGGCCAAAAACTCCTTATATCATAATTCCATGAATGCCCATACTTGACTGACTTCCTTCTATAGTATTCATCTCTATGACCATACTTATTACATGTATAACATTGACCATAGAATAAAATAACATACCTGTAATATTTTGGTTGTCTAACCGACCTTCTCACACTGCTTTCAAAGCTTACAATCTTTTTAGCTTGCTCAGGCTTTACATGTTCCTTTTCCATCTTGTCCAACTTGTATATGAGTTGTTCATGTTTTACTCTTAAGGAATCAATATTAGTATTTAACTCACCATTCTCACCTTGATTTAAAATCACCTTGGTATTGGATTCTTCTAATTGAGTTTTGAGATATCTGCACTCTTCTTCTCTTGAAACCTCTAATTGACCTCTGAGATCTTTGATGACTTCCTTATCCTCCTTGTGTTATTTATCCATGTCATCCTTTAATATACATGTTTTATCTTCAAGAGACTTGATCAACTCTTGATACTTCTTCTCATCTCTCTTGGTCTTGCCTAACAAACTTCCCTCGAGAGAATTGACTTGTGCTTCAAGACCTTTGATCACATACCTCATCTTGTGATTCCTCTTTATGATCTTAGCTTATAGTTTCACTTTTTATTCCTTGTTGTCATATAACACTTATTCTTCTCCACTGTAATGGAAAACTTCTCCATCATACATGATGTCATTTTCTTTTGATAACTTTCCTCTTTTGAACTCAAACTTGCCTTGGCATATTCTAGTTGAACCTTGAGATCATTGATAACTTGAACATCCTCTTTGTCATCTTTATTCAAAGTACATATATTCTCTTCAAGTTCCTTGATCATATCCTTCTACTATTGATTCTCTTTCTTCAACTACTTAGTCATTTTGTCCTACTTAGGATCTCCTTCAAGCTATTAAGCTTCCTTAAAAGGGCTTGCTCTGATACCAATCATTTTAAGTACAAACCATTGAAGGGGGTGAATCAGTGGTGGAAAAAAATTCAAATTAAATTTACAAACCCTTCAAACACTTAAGCATTCAATACAACCATTTATGAAGCATTCAAGATGTTTATAACAATGAATAAATAGATAATGACAAATTACACACAAAACACAAGATATATGTGGGGAACCCTATTAGGGAATAAAAATCACTCTCAATCCTAAAAACACATGGATTATATGTCCTATAAGAATTATGCAAACATGATACTTTAGTGAAACACCTATTCTACAAGGATCACCTACCCCTAAGATGGCCAATTATTTCTAACTAGAATTTAGTGAAACACCTATTCGACAAGGAATAACTACCCCTAGGATGGTCAAGTCCTTCTAATCAAAATCTAGTGAAACACCTATTCCACAAGGATCACCTACCCCTAATATCGTCAAGTCCTTTTAACCAAAATTTAGTGAAACACTTGTTTCATAAGGAGCACTTGCCCCTAGGATGGTAAAGTCCTTTTGAGGAAAATTCAAACTTACAAGAGCACTATATTTGACATAATAAATATAAAATATAGGTGATACACATATTCATCAACTTGCTCTACTCTATAACCCATCCACTAGGAACACACCCTTTCTTCTTTCCTTTATTCTTCAACTCTTACACCCAATCAATCTCAAGGGCTCACTCACTCAATCTACCTCTTTTGGGATCATTGTTGGGATATGAATAACCGAAAGTACACAATTGATTACCAAGCAACTTAATATGTGGAAATAACTAGAATCAACAAGTAACTAGAATTTAGAAATAACACATGATATGAGAGACACTACACAACTTGTATTAATACTCATACAGAAAAGAATACAATAAAGAAGATGCCACTTCTTCTCCACCACCTCTTCAGAGGCTTCCCACACCTCAAGTGAATAGTAATTCTCTCCTTAAAGCTCTCTCTCTTAGGTCCCAACACCCAACTCAAACACAGAGTTGGTGTTTACCTCCAGTGTTCCACGCACACCACAAGTGCTCCATGCACTCCACAAGTACTCACCATACTCCAAGTAGATGTCCCCTAAACTTGCAACAACCTGCACCTCAATAGACCTTACTTATGGAAGGAACTACCTTGCCTTCCTCTTTGCTCTGAGTACACACCTGTACTCTAAGTAGATCCCACCTAATCCTACTCCCTGTTGTTTTGTTGTCTTCTCTGATCTTGCACACCTGTAAATCAATCTAGTTCTGCACACCTGTGAACCTTGACCTTGCACACACATACACCTGCAAATCAATGATCTTACTTACCATGTAGATCTCCTATAAAAGCCATGCTCACCTGATGACCAAGATCATACATACATGAAGAACTCTATTGATTCTCCAATCCAGCACCCACCTTGGTACTGCTGTGGAACTAGGAGGAACACCCTTGCTCACCTCACACATAAAAGAAGCAAACTTTGCTCAACTCAAACTAGAACAACTTTTAATACAATCCATGAGTCTATTATATAGATCTCATCCAAACAATAATTAGACATCTAATTACAATAATTAGATCCACAGCTCTCAGTCTAAAATTGGCTCTTTACATGCAAACTCATGGTTCATTAGCTAACTGCCTATAATATACTCACAATAAAACCACACAGGTGACCAACATCGGTCCCTATCTGCCTGGGGGTCACCGATGTTGGCTGACTTCTGATCGATGTCAGTTGCCTTCTATCTCCTCCCTACCGACGTTGGTTGGCATGACCGACGTTGATGCTTGACACACTCAGCAACCTTCCTGAAACCTCCTCCTCTATTTGCATCAGTGAATATTTTAACTCCATAACCTAACAATATCCCACTTGGAGATAAATAGCTGCACTATACCTATACCTGTACCCTGTCTAATCTATTTCCTGGCTTGTATCCCTCTTCAAGATGAATCTTGAAGACAACCCACCACACAACTTGTGGTGCACCTCCTATCATCTGAGTAACCTGCCACATCCGAACCTACAAATCCATGTAGTGAAGTCCCGACCCTAAATAGCATGAATCCCTGCTACTGGTCCCTCTCAAATCTCTGAGAACCCACTTCTCTGAATTGGCTCTTAACTCTCTGACAACACCCACTGCTTGGGCAAACTCAGGTCTATAACAGAGCTCACGTGATTTCAAACACTAAACTGTCCAGCCCTTAGTGTGCTCTAGCTCTGCATCTTGAAGCTCACCAACACCTGATTCACATCAACTCCCACTGGAGACAAAATCAACCTGTGATCCTCCATGTCTCCCATGTCAAAGAATTTTGCTACTCCAAACTCCTCATGACATGCCACTGAACTAATCTTACCCTTAGCTCAACAAAAACCTATATGTACAAACCTGCTAGCTAGCATACTCCACATACAACAATAGAATGATGTTGTAATCACCATCCCCTTGGTAAGACAAACCACAGTAGTTACCCTGACAATGACTAAAACCATGCTTCGTCTTCCACCTATCAAACCCTGTACCACTGTCCTGCAGCTCCTCAAGACTATGTTACCTGGTTTTTCATCTCATGTGTCCATTCTCTCTATTCTTCAACTAAGGTGTCCATTCATCTCTATGCTTTCATACCTGTTGGCAACCTTACCAAGTCTCTGCTTGGTTCTGCATCATATACCTGCCATGCTCCCACTGTTTCCTAGATTCTTCCTGCTCTGCAGTCAGCAACTAGTGTAAAGAAGAGGAACAACAAATTTGAGGCCTAATTACATCTTCAATCCTCCATATGGGCATTTAAGACTCCTTGACAGCTTGTTGTCCACCCAAAATCTGTTACAGTGACCAACCTCGATCACCACATAGTCTACATCCAATCAACGTCAATTTCATGTGCCTATGCTAACTACCAACCCTGTCGACGTCGGTGTCTCTTGCTGCCAATGTTGGTCCTCCTGACCGACATCGGTCTTACTACTGCTGATGTCAATTTTCTTGCTAATGCTGGTACTTGTGTTTTCCTGTAAGTGATGACTTTTTACCTGTGAGCTCCTTTGAATCAAGTCCCATGTCCAAACTACCTTGCTCAAAAGTATCCAGCCCATTCACTAGTCTCTATCTGCCATCTCCTCCAAGAACACCAAGGCTCTCCAGTTCTTAAGCCTATCAAATACATATGTCTTCTGCTTAAGAACATGCATCTCCTTCCTGCTCATATGACCAAGCCTACGAAGCCACATCTTCATAACAGAAGAAAAATTAGTAATATAAACAAGTAGATAAAGAGTACTTGTTTTCTTACCACCAGCTAATTCAAGTGCATCCACTGTGAGAGTTCTTGAGCATCTCTCATCACCCAACCTTTCTAAATAAATTAGCCATATCTCCAAACCTGGGACCTACATGACCTCCTTCAACACCCATGTGTTGGCGGCCTGCAATTTCAGCTTCACTTCCCCTTTGCCAATTCTTTGGCAAGGCTCACCAGCTCCTCTACCTAGGGCTACATGGAAAGAGGCAACCAAATCTATAAAACAAGATTCAACTTTATCCAAGAAACCTCCTAGAGCATCTTGTGCAACAACACCTGCAACACCTACTTCTTCAGTTCCTTCTTGCTGATCTTCCACAAACCAACAATTTTCTTTTACCTACTCTTTCTTTCCATACGACCGTAAGTGACCATCTATGCTTTTCAACTCCTCCATTCTTAGCTTCCTTTGATCTACCATTGTTCTACTCCCACTCAATTAGAAACCCTTGAGAGTGACCTGTAACCAAACACAAAACCTCTGCTTCATGCAACCTTAGCTTTGATACCACGTGTTGGGATATGAATAACCAGAAGCACACAATTGATTACCAAGCAACTTAATATGTAGAAATAACCAGAATCAACAAGTAACTAGAATTTAGAAATAACACATGATATGAGAGACAATACACAACTTGTATTAATACTCATACAAAAAAGAATACAATAAAGAAGATGCCACTTCTTCTCCACCACCTCTTCAGAGGCTTCCCACACCTCAAGTGAACATCAATTCTCTCCTCAAAGCTCTCTCTCTTAGGTCCCAACACCCAACTCAAACACAAAGTTAGTGTTCACCTCCAGTGCTCCACGCACACCACAAGTGCTCCACACACTCCACAAGTACTCACCGTACTCCAAGTAGATCTCCCCTGAACCTGTAACAACCTGCACCTCAATAGACCTTACTTATGGAAGGAACTATCTTGCCTTCCTCTTTGCTTTGAGTACACACCTGTACTCCAAGTAGATCCCACCTGATCTTGCTCCCTGTTGTGTTGTTATCTTCTCTAATCTTGCACACCTGCAAATCAATCTAGTTCTGCACACCTGTGAACCTTGACCTTGCACACACATATACCTATAAATCAATGATCTTACTTACCATGTAGATCTCCTATAGAAGCCATGCTCACCTGATGACCAAGATCATACATACATGAAGAACTCTGCTGATTCTCTAATCCAACACCCACCTTGGTACTGCTGTGGAACTAGGAGGAACACCCTTGCTCACCTCACACACAAAAGAAGCAAACTTTTCTCAACTCAAACTAGAACAACTTTCAATACAATCCATGAGTCTATTATATAGATCTCATCCAAACAATAATTAGACATCTAATTACAATAATTAGATCCATAGCTCTCAGTCTAAAATTGGCTCTTGACATGCAAACTCATGGTTCGTTAGCTAACTGCCCGTAATATACTCACAGTCAAACCACACAGGTGACCGATGTCGGTCCTTGTCTACCTGGGGGTCACCGATGCCAACCAAATTCTGACTGATGTCAGTTGCCTTCTATTTCCTCCCTACCAATGTCAATTGGCTTGATCGATGCCGGTGCCTGACACACTCAGCAACCTTCCTAAAACCTCCTCCTTTGTTTGCATCAGTGAAGCTTTTAGCTCCACAACCTAACAATCATTAGATCTAATGACCTACGTATCCACCTATAATAGCATGATCAAATCAATGTGACTAATTCACTATGCTCTATGATGGTCCTCATTAACCTATAACTTCTCTTTCAAAGGTTCACTACTTTGCTTGAATCCTTGCTCATACTCCTAACATAATTAATCCAATTATGCCTTGCATATATACCACTCTCTTACTTTAACCCATCTTGGTTGGCTAAAATGATTTACATATTTTAAAAACCTATAATATAGGTCCATACACACATTACATTTGATAATCACACTCTTCATAGGCCGGTCATTACCTCATTAATACTAAACTACCATTAGGCCTTGGTGAGACCTAAAACAAATAGGCATTCATACTCATATGTTACATGTGAGATTACTTGGGCCACCTTCACCCTTTACCAATGCTTTGAACATAAAAAATATATCTCCAATATCCCCTTGATTACTCCTTAATGGGTTCATGCCAACTAGAACACCAACTTAATTCAACTCTTTTAGAATGACCACTCAAAATGATCACAAATATTGAAAATATAGTTATACTTATTTTTTACTCTCCACAACTGATCAGGAGAAAATTATGACAACCAAATCCTTATCATTATCCATTGAGACTTATAAAACATATTCATACTCATTTACTTATTTAATTCTTCTTAGAACACCTTCAACTTGCCTCTACAAGATGGTCACTCAAACTACCAATGTAATCAACAAATAAAATCAACTTCTAGTCAAATTTTCACACTAAATATGGATTATTCAAAATTCTAAAATCCAAAAAAAATATCCTCATGGATTCTAAAATACTCTCTAATAGTTATTTTATCTTATAACATAAAGACACTATCAATAATACTTTAAATATCCTTCTCACATCACTTACAAAATATAGACAAACACATAGTCAACTTTAAAGCTCAATATATGCAACTTTACGGACATCAAAATCTTTTAATCAACATTTCTAGATGCATCTTAAAGTCCTCTACAACTTTTGTTTTTGTTGTATCAATAAATTCATCTTGGATCAAAATATATAGATCAAATACTTAACACTTGTTCTCCCTTGCAAATTTGAATATTTGAATTCCAACCGTCATTATTTAGACATTAAACATCAAGCACCTTAACCTCATCTCATGCTTCCTAAAAACTATGGACAGATGTAATCCATCAATCTTGATGGATTAACTTAATCTTTATCTAGCAACATTCACCATTGATCTAAGCTCCAAGCTCCTATGATTGTGCCACTTGGCAGCCCTGCATGCCTTCTACACATTTGACTCATTAAATTTAATGTGTGGGGTTGATCTTCTAACTACATGATCATATTCTCACCATTGATCTTCTATCCAAGCTCTGTGAATGTGACACATGTCACTAGCACACTTATTCTTTGACATATTGACTTTTATGTGCACCATTGGATCAAGATCTATTATTTAATATACACCATTAGATATACTAACTAGATGACCTTAGACTTCAATGTAGTTTAATTTGATGGTCTCTTTCCCATCACAATCTACAAGTGTAACTCTAAATATTTATATCTCGAGCTAAAAAACACTTCAGGACTTTGAATCTTTAGGGTATCTTCTTGGTACTATAGACAACATCTCCATATAATTTTTTATCTTCATTTGACTTTATGAGTGCCTAAAATAAATTCACAAACTTACTGGTTCATTCATATCTACATGATGTGTAATGATAGTCTAGCTAAGTATAGAAACTTAGTGAACTTTTGTCTAAGAGGCCAACTTTGTACCCACATATCTTTAGCTATGCTCAACCTCATGACCTCAAATTTGGAACATAGAAATTTGGGACTAATGTGATCACACCCATATGGCCAAATCCCCCTAACTAATACATACATGGCAATGGTGATGTCAACAAACTACCTACTCATATTTTTCTACCATATAACAAACTATGACTAGATGAAAAAAATTAAGAACCAAATGAAAACCATACATTCAAATAAGCATTTTAAGCACTCTTAACACCCCATATGAACTCTACAAAATTATCACATCATACATAACTTTCATCAACTTCTTATCCAAGCATTTACTAAAGATCCATGCTTACATATTAGGCTATCAAGACTATGCCAACACAATATTCAGATGCTTGTCTTCTCTCCTTGACTTGAAACCACATCAACATGATAGATATAATATGATAAGCCTCAAAAAATAATTACCTTATCTCATATGTGTAGACATCTAATTTTTAACGCCAATTGTGTTGAAATTTCCAATCTTACTTGAATTACACTCGAATGCATATTTTAGGTCAAAATCACTAAAATGTGCTAAATGGTTTGAACTTGTCATTTACAAGTGCTAATTTAGGCCAAATTATCCCTAAATTGGGCAAAGTATTTTATGTGATTCCTAACTTTGATCAATTCATTTTGAGTCAAAACGATGATTTCATCTTTTTGTGCTTTGGATCACTCTTTTCTTCTAATTTATTAGTATACATCATGTACCTTTGTTATTTTGTGTTGGCAATGTCCTAAATGAGAATACGGTTCTAACACATCTAACATCACCTTCAAATTATTCTCAATTCAAATTATGACTTAGTAATATGACATTGGTTACAATTGCCTTGCAGATCAATTTGAATATATTTTTGATCCTTTTATGGTTTTTGAGGATGGTTACTTTAGCATCGACACAAGTTATCCTAATATATTCTATGAGTATTGTGTTACCATTCATAATTTCATTGTTACCACGCAACATAGCCATTATATTGACATTCCACCTCTCACAAACATTGATTGGGATTGATAGAATCATACTTTGTTGAACTGCATCCATAATGACATACCATTTATAGAATATTTGGGGTACTAGGACCAAATTTATGTAGACAGAGAATAATCTCATAGTAAAACCTTTTCAAAGATGCTAAGGGACAATAAAATATAAAACTTAAAATATTTTAATAAAACCTTTTTCAAAGCACTCGAAGATAATCAAAGTCAAATGTTAATATCTCTTCATGAAACCTTCTTGAAGGCACTAAGAGATAATCAAGACAAATTCATTGGTGAAAATCTCATTGAGGTGCCAACAACTAAGCACAAAAGTTATTCACTACTTATTTAAGATGATATTTATGATAAAATAAATATAGATTCTAATCTACAACATAATTAGATGGTTTCTAATCTCCAAATCAAATAACAAAAAAATCTAGTGGTCTTATTGAGAGCATATTTAGAGGTCTTTAGCCCTGCCATAAACAAAATTATGTCAAATCTAGAATCAACAACATTATGTATGATTGAAGGTCCTGATCTTCATTTTTTCCCCATTTATTATACACTCCAATATCATCCACCTATTCATAACCCACTTATATGCCTAAAATTATTTACCATCACTAGTATCACTTTCCATTATAGAGGCTACAAGGATATCTTATCTCGACATTTGAAGGGAACTGAATCAATGACCAACAAAGATCAAAAACACATTATTAAGATCCAAATAAGTATCAAGTTCTTGATAGAGTAAATTATTCAAAAGGTTGTTAGATAACAATTTTATAATTGATCATTTCTATTGTCTCACATATTGACTAGGATGTGCATCTCCCTATCAGCAAGAGCAACACAAGCATTTTTCACTTTTCCAATTACCATTTACCATTACCATCATCTCTTGGGGGAAACCCTATAGACCATTTTTAGGCATATTATACCATTATGTTATATTTATTACACTATTTTAACTACATTAACTTGAGGTCCTTTGAGACTATGTAGGTAACACGCAATTTCTATTGAGGTCAGCTCAATCACCCCCTTTTTCATGCTCTTGCCATTTTGTAAGTATCTTGTCCTACACTCTTGCCATTTTGTAAGCAATATAAGCTAATCATCACTTGGGGGCAACTTTGTTTCCATTATATCCAATTGCCTTATAATCATTTTCATTATACTATTTTTATTATACCATTACTTTATTATTGACTTAGGCTTATTTTTAGTTGACCTACTTACCCCATTTTGATCTTGGTTCCTTTGGTTCTTCTTGTACCTTTCTACAAGGGGATTTTGATCCAGTTTTAGCCAATTTTAGAATGCCATGTTGAAAGACAGTCTATGAAAGTAGTGTGACATTTGATTTGGAAATTTATTTTTCATCTATTATTTTACTTGGTATCACTGATTATAACTACCTATGGGTAAATTAGTAGTATCCTTGATTATAACCACCTGTGGGTAAATTAATATTATGATGTTATTTCTTAATTATAACCACCAATGGGAAAATTAGGTAAAACGCATTTTTATCATTCATTTCCATGTCATATGGTCATGATTATTATAATTTACCTTGTTGTTTGTCTTTATTCAAAAACTTATTGTGACCTAATCAGTTTTTCATCACCCTTTGTGTTCACAAAATCACTATGACTTGAGGTTATAATGGGATTACTTAGGCTATGCTCAATTCATGTTGAGTTCAACTTAGTCCCCTTTTTGTTATGCTCTTATTATATTATGAGCATTTTAAGTTGGCACACTCTCACTATTTCATGAACTAGACTGTTATGTATCTCTTAATTCCCAATTGAATTGAGATACCTAGAAAATTCCAAAAACATTCATAATTTTTTTTAAAAATCCGAAATCATTTTGTTTATTTGATTTTTGTTGGTGTTGTTTGGTTTTTTGTTTTATTGTTTGGTCTTGATTTGTTTGTTTTCCAAGTACATCTTGATGGTCCACATGGATCTTGATTATTTGTATCTTGATATCATGTTGTTAAGATGTTCTTTCTTTTCATTTTTAAACATATTTGTTCTTACTTAAGTCTTGACTATTGATATTTTGATTTTAAATTAGGTTCATTTATGTTTATATTTTTATTTGTCTTTGCTTTTTTATTTAAATGTAAATAGATGTAACTCTGGTTTTGGTCATTATTTTACCATTATCCTTAGTTATAGATATTCACATTTGAATTGGCTTCACACATCTAAAATGCCATGTCATTATGATTTATTCATACTTATGAAGCCTAATTTATTTTACTATAGCAAGTATTTTGTGCTCTAGATTCAAGTCTTAATGTCAATACAACTCTGATGAACAGTTCTCAAGAACACAATGCATGAACTAGGCTCAATAGGATTAACACCTAACTCTATGCTTAGATGTACATCTCTTTGTATACATCATGAGTCTAATCAATATCTTGGTTATTTTTCATCATCCATAATTTCATTATCTCTCACTTTTGGGTGAAATACATTGGATTTAAGACCTTTTGGACTATGTAGGTAGTGTTAAGATACATGATGTATCTCAAGTTAGTTTGGCTACCTTTAATTTTCTTTTCATCCCTTTCATCACTTTGTGCATTCTCACCTACATGGTTTTTTGTGGATTTTTCAAAGTCATTACACCACCACATCTATGTTTGCACTCAATCACTTTAATATATGAAATAGGTTATATCCTTGAGCTAATTACTTACCAATTCGCCCATGTTGGGGCATAACATTTGAACCAAGTCATAAATCTAAATCAGCCTTATGGGGGTAAGACCATTATTTATTCTTTATCAATGATCAAAATTAGACCTAATGGTGCAAAAATATCTTATCGCAATCAAATATGCTCTAATGGGGCACTTATTATTATCATCTCTTTTGGGGACTAGATTTTCCTTTTACTCTAATTCTAAGCTCTCCACACTTTTGACCATTATGGCAATATTTTAGTGTACAACTTGTCTCATGATTGATCAATGTCGTAATCATGAAGCTTATGCTCTCAAATTGGGTACATACAAAGTGTGTTGCTTATATGTTTGGGTTGAATCCTTCCCATTCCCCCCATCTTTGGGGCTTATTATACCTCTAAATTATATTTTGATCATTGATGGTAACCACATGTGTAAGCATTAACTTGTATGGATGTGACCTATTCCATGGATAAATCTCTCATTTCCCTTTCTTTTTGAGAGTCCATTCTTCTCTTTCATCCTAGTATGTTCTTTGGAAGGGGCATCATGGGTCATTTCCAATTTATTCTTGACAACTATTTTCTTTAAAAAGATGTTACTTCACCTAAATGTCTTGCTATGCCTTCTCAAATAGGGGAAAAATGTAGACATCTAATTCCTAAAATCATTTGTGTTGAAATTATCAATCTTACTTGAATTGCACTCAAATGCATATTTTAGGTCAAAATCACTAAAACACACTAAATGATTTGAACTTGTCATTTACAAGTGTCAATTTAAGACAAAGTATCCCTAAATGGGGCAATGCATTTTTTGTGATTCCTAAGTTTGATCAATTCATTTCGAGTCAAAATGATGATTTCATCTTTTTTTGCTCTAGATCACTCTTTTCTTCTAATTTGTTAGTACACATCATGTACCTTTGTTATTTTGTGTTGAAACATCCTAAATGGGAATACAGTTATAATGCATCTAACATTACCTTATAATTCTTTTCAAGTCAAATTACAACCTAGTAATATGACTTTTTGACCATTTTGATTATTTGTGCACTAATTTTCAAAGAAATGCACTAAAATTCATTAATCATGTTTAGAGATATTTAATTAAAATCAAGAGCTTAAGTGGATTTTCCATGGATTTTATTGATTATTTCATTATTGTAAATTGATTTACAATATCTACATCACCTAATGACATCATCTACAGGGTGGCATCCATAAGCCATAAATGCATAAAATATATATATTATGGGCACCCATGCCTAATTAATGCCCCTTCCCCCAAATAATTATGAGGATATTTATATATTTAATTTCAAATATTATATTAATCAATGGCCACACATCTCAATCTTGAGATGGACAGTCATGGTTGATCTTAGACTATTTCCAAAATCTATAAATAAGAGGGCATAGAACACCATTTCTTAAGCTTAATTATATAAAATTATAAAGATAAAATATCTCCACAAGTCATTTGTGTTTTTATTATTGTGTTATTTTAATTTGGATTAGCTTTAATTGATAGGCAAAATAGATCGTTTATATCATAAGCCTAGGTTTTGCATAGAGTTTTTGAGGCAATGGAGGAGCAAAGAAGCCATTTTTGTCAAAGACTAGAGCTCCAGATCAAGGGGAGAACATGTTTGGATCTATTTTGGAGTAATAGAGTCATTTATTGTACTTGATGGACCTCTTTAAGTATGAGGAAACTCTACCAAGTATTGTACTTGATGGACCTCTTAAATTAATTAATGAAATGTTACAACAACTCCATTAGTGGCTTATAATGTGTTATGCTTGTTCAAATGTGTATAAGTGGTATAAATATTCCCTTATCATAATTATATTTTGATTATTTATATTTTTTAGGTTATGTGAAGTGTCAAAGTTTGATGATCATGTTTGGAGTGTAATCTGGTTGAAAGAGCCTCAGGAGAAGCATGTCTCCCTTCACCTCCAAGTTATAGTCATCCATGAATACCTTCATATGAATCATTATTTCTTAAGAGTTTTGGAGATAATTATTTATTATATTTCTATTTTATTAGTGTTGTTAGGAGTATAATATTGAGTTTATTAATCATTAGTGCATCACCATCACTAGTATCAGTTTTTCCTTTATGTTATCTTTCTAACTCTTTTCACCCCCTGAAGCAAATAGATTTTAGGAAAAGGATTCAAAGTTGATACATCAAAAGAGATAGCCTCATAATCTATAGGTTTTGTCTATTTATAGGTAGCCCATAACTTTTAGACCAATCCAATGTTAGTCCAAGTTTGATGGAGGTCTGAATAATCTACTTTAATAGGCTACAACTTGGATTGATAACAATTTTGGCATGCCCAGTGGGACATGATTCAATCATTAAAACATTCATATCATAATTTTTGGTCTTCACAAGTAATTTCATGCATTCATATAGTCATAATCTCAAGGGTATGAAGAAATCTTATTCATAATTCATTATTTTTAATGAGTCTTATGGTAAGTTATGGCTCATATGGTGCATATTATTATCATTCACTACCTTATCAACAAACCTGTGATCCATCTCCATTCCATTATGATCCTTATCCATCTTATTATGACCCATACCATCCCTATGTTCACCCATATCAACCTTATGATGAGCCTCACCAACCCTATAGTGAACCTTATCAATAGTATAGTAGCTCACACTAACCCTATGATACCCCTTATGAACCTTGTTACCCTCAATATGAGCCATATCAGTTTCAAGATCATCCTTCTTACCAAAATTTCTCTCCATTTTTCATTCCCCAACCACCCTTCCAAGACACACATGATTTTTATGATGATTTGGAAGAGATGAAGAGGATGAACCAAATCATTGCTAATGAAATATTAGCCCTGAGATAAGAACAATCATGTATATAATCTCAAAATTCACTACCTCCTATTACCCATGACACTATCCATGATTACAATTCCATCTCAACAGGAATTTTTTCCAATCATGCCCCAAGCTACAATACCTTCAATTCAAGAGGCTCCTAAACCTAAGTTTCCAACTTGGAAATAATTGTAGCAGTCAATAATAAGCCCAAGTTTTGAATTAAAGGAGAAGCCTAAAATCATTTAACCCTGATCCATCCCTCCTCAAGAGACCAAGGCCTTTTCCTCATGGATGTCTATTCAAGGACAAGTTCAGCAAAAATAGGAAGTGATGGTTGTCAAAGTGGAGCAACCCAATGAGGAAAAAGAAACATCCATGGCAACACCATTAAATTTGTTTCACCTTTTTGACTTTTTCAAGGGTCCACCATTACAATCCTTAAGCAGGAACCTCTCCTTTGTGAGATAAATGAAGAGGAATCAATTGAGGTGATAGAATATTAGAGTGAATTGAGTGAATATGAATAGTAAGTCACCATTGTGACACCTCTTGGCAAGGATAAGTATGATTCAATCTTTCCAAATGCAAAAGAGGAAGAGTTACAAGAGGTTACTAGGATGAAAGGTAAGATGAAAGTGAAAGATGAGATACAAGAGAAAGATATTTTATTTGAGCAAGAATAATATGTTTCCCAAGAACTCATTGGTCATATGGTAGCTTCCATTTATCATGACAACTCACAAGAACTTGCAAGAGTAGTAGAAGATAAGTGCAATCTAGCTAATGAAGATGAGGAACAAGTTAACTTTGATATCATGCTAAATCATCAAGTTAATGTTGAAGATGAAATAATTTTAAAGGATGAATTAGATATATAAGAAAATAACTTGCATTATCATGATCATGATCAAGAAGGTGATATTTTAACCTATGATGTGCTTGCTCCTGCACCTTCTACTATTCAAATTAAAGAAAGTCCAATCATATTTGGGCTTATTGAGACCCAATCAATGGACTTGTTCGATATCATAAATTTAGGTTACTCTTTACTTGAAGGTGATTCATTTTAGGTTAAAAGAAGTAGTTCCATCAAGCAAGAAGGAGTCAACTCTCTAAGCAAAATAATCCAAAAATCTATCTTATTAGAAGATGACTTGTTTGAGATTTTAAAATAAAGTCATCAACTCCTCACTTCATCTTCAGATGTCTCTTCACTCTTGAAAGGTGTAAATGAACTAAAATTACCTCAAGACGTCATGAAACTAAATGCTTCTCTCTTACAAGCTAGCCTTGTAGTCATAACACAAAAGACACTTCAAAATTTCTAGCATGACTATCAATAGCTCATGACTAAGGAAGAATTGATATTCTTGATGCAATAAATATTGATATGAGAGGAGTATGATTGGATGTTGGACCCACATGTACAACCCATGCACCTAAAAGTGGAACTAGAAGGCGCAGTTACTTCCCTAAGAGGCCATGAATGTGTTAATATTATTATCTACAAGAAAGATATGTAAAGATGTGTCAATCATAGTTCATGGTGCCATAGTGGTCAATCAATTTTTCCATTTGACTTTGAAGGAAAGAATTTAACCTCAGGTTAGTTTTTTTAGTTTGTTGTATTATTTTAATAAGTGTTTAGAACAAGTAGTAGTCTATTGCCTTATGGTTTTATTTGTCTTTTTTTATTTTCCTTAGGTTAGGTGTGTTTTCTTCTTAGTTTGGTGTGATTATTTGTTATCTCTATTGAGTCTTGATTTTTGTTGTAGTCATGATAGGTGTCAAAAAGTACATAATCTATTTCATAGTCTAATTTAGTCATCAAAACCATGTTATTATGTTTCAAAACTATCATTATCATGAAGAATTTAGAGGGCTCTCTTGACCAACAGGCTGGTCAACCCTTGTGAGTCACCAAAAATGTTAGACAAAGCCAAATTGTAACCCCTACAACTAAAAACTTTTCATATCTTAGTTTTCTTGGATCTTTAGATTATGTTCTTATTCTTTAAAGTGTTCATTGAATGTCAATTTAAGGGAGTAATTCTCAATGTCTTGTCATTTTCATGCCTTTTTTCAATTGGTTTCAAGTGTCACTATTATGTTTGAGAATGTTTGGAGGTCTTTGAGGATGGTTTAAAGTATTCTTGTGATCTAAAGTGCCTTGATGGATATGTAAGAGAGGTGGAAGATGATAACTCACTATGATTTTATTTGGTATATTTTGTATATTCAAGGTATCTATATGTATATAAGATTTGAAAGGTGATCAAGATATATAAAATCATCATTTGAAACCTTTTAAGAAGGCTATAAGGTATTCTTCATGATACTCATTGTCAATTCTCCTTGTGGAGGTGTGTATATTGCTTAAAAGAGAGGCTTTGAGTCCTTAAATGATAAATTTTTAGTCAAAAGGCCCCTAAATCATTCATAATACCTTTAATCACCTTCATAGTCATGTCATTACTTTAATTAAAATGTCTTATGCTTTGGAAGTATCCCTTTTATGAGTGTAAAGTGTAGTTTGGATTCCAAAGAGCTCCCACATGTGAAATATTCCCCCATTTTGATTTACATATACTTATTACTTATTTTAATCTCCCTTTTGACTCATTATCTTCCTCAAGTTACCCTAAATTGGTAATTCCAAACTTGAAGTATGGAGAAAATATAAGAGAGAATATTTTCATGTGTTTCATGTAGGAAGTATGGATTTGTATAGAATTTTTTATATATCAGAGGTTAGGATTTGGTAGATGGAGTCATTACAGGTGTTTCAAAAAATATTCTTGGAAAAAGGATCTCAAACAAGCTCAAAACCAATCCTCAAACACCACTGAGCTTATTTGCAACTTGAGAGAGCCCTTCAGCTTTTCAAATGGTATGACCATGAGAGAGAATATCAAGATCTATAATTTTGGGTAGAGAAATGGGTCTTAAAGAGATTAAATCTTTGGGAATTGGTTATTAATTTATCTCTCTCCCCTTTATGAACAATCCTTTACAAGTTAAGTCCCTCACAATGGCTTCTTCATCCAGGCAAGCAACCAATTTTTTGAGTTTTCTCCTCTCCTGAGCATTATGATAGAATAATGGAAGTTTATGGAGATTTTTAGGAGTTTAAACCACATTTAAATAAAATTATTCAACCATTTTACACATGTGTGAATAATATGGATCTAAATAAGACATGTATTTCTAAATCTATAGTTTGTAGGCAGTTTAATGGTTATATGGTTCATGAGGGATCCAAAGATATCTAGACTCTTTAAGAATTGATGTTTAGTGTTTGATTAATGGAAAGGGTATTTAATTCAAGTGTCTCAAATTTTAATCAAGGTCTCATGTCTCACTTACCCTCAATTATCCTCAAACATCCTCACAACCCCAATTTAGCAAATGTTAAGGAAATTCAGCATTTGTTAAGGTATTTTGATGATTTTTAGGTTTCACTTTTAACAATATATGCTAGTTCAAGGACCTCCAAAATGATATATTTGGTTAATGAATATTCTTATGCTTACCTAAGATCCTTCATGACTATCTTGACATTGGATTTATGTTCCATTTTCACTCTTATGTTTCATTCCACTTTCAAAATCCTTATCATTGCAATTTCACCTTGGCTATAAGCTTATCATTCCACTTCATTCTTAATTTCATGTATCCCATAATCCATACGCATATAACTACCTACTTATTCACATTCACATCATGGATTCTTCAAGAGTGTTATAAATCATTATGGTCATGAAACTATGTTGTAAATCCTTAAAACCCTACTTAAGAGGTCAATCTCCACCTACAACTAAGGCAAATTTAGTCAAGATGTGCTTCATGAAAGTGTTATTTTGAGGAGACTAAAAAGTATGAATATCTTAATGAAAGGAGGTTGAAATATCTCTCTTAGTTATTTTCACTAAATTTAATAGGTTAATCAACAATCTTTTTGACCTTCTCAAGGTGTCTTTCCAATATTCCACACAGTGGTGTCTCATGATCACCTACAACCATGCTAAAAGAGATGAACCAACTGAAAAATAAACTAATCTTCAGACTTAATTAAAATATTGAATTGAATGGATCATTTAGAACCCCTAATTGGCACTAGGGTTGATCCAAGATATTCTAAACAAGATAATTAGGTTTATCTAGAGTCAAGATCCTAAGAGAGAGGCTTATAGTCACATCCACAAGCACACTCAGTCATAAGCCCAAGAGGTGGGTAGAGAAATTATTGAAGACCTTAAAATATATTATGGATCTTATGAATACCATTATATGAATGAATAAGAGGTTAATAATTTATATCTTTGAACTTCTCAAGGTATAAATCTATCTTAGTCCATATAAAACATAGTGGATTATCATTCACAGTCATACTAAGACACAATCAGGTTACAATCTCTAAGGAGGTTTTATGTTTCTATGTTGGAGAAGGATATTAAGATTGATTTTTATGTTTTGATCAAGGTAAAATAGGTGCATATGATGAACCAAGAAGACATGGTCTATAAACAATAATGAATGATGAGTTATAGTCAACACCCCACTTTCATCTATAGCCTATTGGGGAGTTCAAAAAGTTTTTCTAAATAGGGGAGAAAAAGTTTGTATGAAAAATTCAAAGGTTCTAACCCAATTAAGGGTTCAAACAAGCTCACGGATATATTGTTAAATCCTTAGACCCTAATAACATGACTAAGGTGAAGCTATAGCTAGCTTAATAAATCTATGTAGCTAGGTAGGCAAACTCAATCTTGATATAGGAGTGAAGATTGCATTTGTAAAATCAATACCATCAAGATATGTTTGAGTCTTTTCAAATACATTTAGGTAGAGATAGTTAATGTTTTATGAACTAAATCACAATAGTCACCATTTCTTAAGATAGCCTATAGGTACTATTATTTTACTATGTATATGAGTAAGTAAGCATGTTGAGGTATTGACAAGGACATTTAAGTAATCATGTTCAACTTCCTAGGATCTTAATCATGTTCAAATGACTGTATATATTCTAATAATCATGTTAATGTTCTTAGAACATGAAAAAATAGTCAAAGAAATTATAGTATGTTAATCTTCTAAGGTTTCTTATTTAAGTCTGAGTGAAGATAATGACTATGGTATGTTGAGGGAATGGAGTTCATTTTAAGATGATGAATACAAGGTATTAGCACACATAAATCACTTATAAAATTTTTTACAAACATAAAAATTCTATAACATATCTTGAATAGTTGAAAACTAAGAAAATTGCAGTCATAGTCAATGTATGAAGCCAATTTTGGTAGAATTTGTGATTTTGAGGCCTCTATAGATGGATTTAATATCTAAAATTTAGTAAAAATGGTATTAATTACTGGTTTTATATTATTATTCTATCCTAAAGGTCATACTAGTAGTGGAAACATCCACTATTTTATCACAAATAGACCCTAGTCTGCTAGCAGTCATAGATGAGACTAGGTGCACAACTGAAGGTGTGAAGCTAAGACAAATAGATTAAAATTAATTAAGGATTTTTGAGACATGAAAAATAAATTATATTTCATTAATATGATCATTATTATTTATGAAAATCATATTTCAAGACAAAATGCCCTTGAGGGCTAGTAAAGAGGACAAACCTATAACCAATCTATTCATACCAATTGGGGTTTTGAACATACTTGGGTGATAATTTAAGTAAGATATATGAGAGAGGGGTTTTAGAGGTAAAATAAGGTGTTTTATAGTTATTATAACCCATAATTCAGATGAGAGAGGACAAAACTCAATTCTAAGGGCTATATAAGCTTGACTGCATATAAACCCTAAGAAAGAGAGTCAAGAGTATAAGAGATAGAGTTGAAGGATAGTTTGGACCTGAGGGTTTGGTTAACCTTGGAAATGTGTTTTTGAATTTTAAAATACATAAAAAAAATTATTTTAAGGAGGGATAACCATGTAGAACCTTGTCTTCTCACAAACAGAGACTAGTAGTGTAACCCTACAGGTAGCCTCATGAGGTGATGGAGATATAAGGGGTTATGAGTTGTTAGAGAAGTTTTATATTTTTAAAAATAGGTAGGAATTAAAGGTATAATTATTATTTTAAATCCATAGATAAATTATATGTCACCTTGGACTACAAATCTCAATTCAAGCCTTCTAGGCATAAAAACTAGTTTTGAGGCCTAGAAGACCTACACTACCATGGAAGCATAAGAAGAATTTCATATAAAAAATGAGACCATGATAAGGTGTGAGAAGTTATTTTATGTCCTAAATGATATTTTAAAGTATATGAGAATAGGGGAAGGTTATTTTGGGTTTTAATGAGCTAATTTGAACTACATAGTCTTTAGATAGTCAATCAAGTTACATGTTTCAATGCTTATATATTTCACCACAAGGAGACTTAGGGTAAATCATATTAATAGGATTTGAGTACCCATATATAATTAATATTAATGGAGAAAATATATTTTTTTTATGGGAACATGTTAATGAACCATTGCTAAGATTATAAGTAGGTCTGGAATGCATGTAGAGAGCTCATGGTCAACTTCCCTATTTACGTATCTTGAAACACCTTTTACATGGGGGCCCAAGATTATCAAGAAATTTTAAGGGGTATATGGAATAAATATCCATGGAAATAATTTTTGGTTTGGAGGTCTACACTTTATGAGCCATCATTAAGATGGTGAACCTCCAAAACCCTTCATAAACCCTACTACATACTAGTTTTTAGAAAAGTGAAGATTCCTACACCAAAACACCCATAAATCACCTAAAAAAAACTTGAATCATGAATTAAAATAATAGAGGGTCTTGACCATGGTACTGATTTATATGGAACTATACAAACCTATCGAAAAATCATGTTTATTTAGGGAAAAGTACATAAAGATAGGTACAGGGTAGTTTGAGAAGATGCCAATCATTAGATATGAATTTTGACACTTTTTATACCTCCTTAAGGCATCAAATGTCCAAAAACTTGACTTTAGGTGCCTCTGCAACTCTCTTCTAATCAACTAGTTTGCAAGAGTGAAGAACAAGGTGACCTAATCACCTAGTTTGATAAGCTTACAAGTGTTTCTTATTTAAGAAGGCCTATTTAATGATTTGAGGCATTGTTTTAAGCCTAAAATTCAATTTTACACAAGTTTCAAGGGTTTCATGTAGGATTTCATGGCCATCAAGTACTAAGAGTTAGGCTACTAGGCCTAATTCATATAGTATACCTTCTTAGTCAATCAAGTAAAGTGAAGAATGGCATAGAGAACTGATGAAGTGAGTTAATATAGAGTGGAAATCCATTGAAAACTGATCCTTAAGAGTAATCACTCCACATAACTGATCCTTATCATGCATAAGTAGTCTTAAGTGGAAACTCTATGCATAATTGACATTTAAGTGGCAAAGTATAGGAGCTATATAACAAAGTAAAGACATAGCATGTTTTAGCATAAGATGGAATTAATCAACTAAATCTTCAATTACCTTATCTCAATGTATAAGAAATCATGTGAAGCACCAAACATGGGGATATTTTTGGAATATTATTTGTAATTATTTGTAACTGAAGTAATGCTTGAGTTAATGATAGATTGATGATATTTTCTTCTTTCCTCCAAACCATTATTCTTATTATCTTCACATTTTCTATATATTTAGGCTTTTATGCCTTGTTTAAGGATCCCTCACCTAGGTATGAGGAAACTCTATGAGGTATTGTACCTAATGGACCTATTGAATTAATGAATGAATTGTTGCAACTACTCCATTATTGGCTTTGTAGTGTGTTATGATTTTTTAGATGTGTATAAGTGATCAATATTCCCTTATCTTGTCCTTGTCACACCTATATGCTGATTATTTGTCTTATGAAAGTTATATGAAGTGTTACAGTTTGGTGATCATGTTTGGAGTGTAATTTGGTTGAAAGTTCCTAAGGAGAAGCCTCTCTCCCTTTACCTCCAAGTTATAGTCATCCATGAATACCTTTAAATGAAAAATTATTTCTTAAGAGTTTTGTAGATAATTCTTTAATCCATTTTTGGCTCATTAGTGTTGTTAGGAGTACAAGATTGAGTAGATGAATCATTGGTACCTCACCATCACTAGTATAGGTTTTCCCTTTATGTTATCTTCCTAACCCTTTTCACCCCCAAAGCAAATATATTTTAGGAAAAATATTCAAAGTTGATACACTCATAATCTATAGGTTTGGTCTAGTTATAGGTAATCCATAACCTATAGACCAATCCAATGCTAGTCCAAGTTTTAAGGAGGTCTAAAAAATCTACTTCAATAGGGTGCAACTTGGTTTGATAACATGTGGGTAGGGAAGAAGTTTATGGGGGTATGGAATTAGAGGTGTAATGTAGAAAAAGGCGTTGATGTGATAAATGTATAAAAATGGTATTAAATTACAATGGTTACAAAATAATGAGCATAATTTCATGACCAATTAAACCTGACAACCTTGTACAACCTCACCTATGCTCATAGGATAAAGGTACCACTTGATGCATAAATAAGTACTTCATTAATTATCAATCTAGGGGTGTTTTGGCTTGATAAGGTGATATCAATGTATGTTCACACTTCACTCACTTGTTGACCTTGTTAATTGCATATAGGCATACTTTCATAAAGGAAATTATAGAAATGTAAAGTAATAAAAAAGAAATCACACTTTCATGATTGAAATAAACAAAATTGAATGGGGTATATGGATATATAGCTCCTCAGGATACAAAGTCTCTCATGTGATGCACTACCCCCATAGATCTAGTCAACTATCTAGAGTCCACCCTCAAGAATGGTCATAGACTCTACTCTATCAACCCTATCTAGATCTCAAGCCATATCTTGAAGCATAGTGAATGGAATAAAATCTATGATCTATCTATATAAGCAGGGGTCAAGGGCATGGCTCTACATTTTGTATAAAATTTCTTAAAAAAATAATATAAATTCACAATACTAAAATCATATATGATACTCAAAAAACATATGTAGAATTAAAGAATGGAAATGAATACTTGGAAATTGAATTTACTTAGCTACTTTAATGAGTTAGTATCTTCTCTAGAATTCCTCTTGAGGGCCCCCTCATCATTTGGTCTTGAGATCTAATCCTTACCTTGAAATTGAAATATGTTTACTACAAATAGCTTAATTTAATCATATATTGTAGTGATTAAAATGATATTTTTTCATCACACTTAGATTTATCTATTTTATTCCTACATTCTCTACCCCCTAACATGCATCTCTACTCAGGCCTTAAATTACAATTTTAATAATTTGGTGAGCTATTTGAAAGGTAATCAAAACTTGAACAATATTGTGAAGAATTGGACCTCTAAAAGTCCATTATGCATTGGTTCATAAGGGAACTAACAGAATTCAAAGGGAAAGTTAATTAAATACATTAGGAAAATGATAGAATTGGACCTCCAAAAGTCCATTATGCATTGGTTCATAAGGGAACTAACATAATTCAAAGGGAAAGTTAATTAAATACATTAGGAAAATGATAGAATGGTTCAAATTATCTCTTATAAGGATGTTGACCAATGCATGGAGATTCTCCAAACTAGGGTTTAAATGCTTGAAAATGAAAATGACAAGCTAAAAAATAATAGTATCTTCCTAATGAATTGTTTTAAGGATGATATGAATGAGGGGATTCAAATTGTTGAGAATTTTAGGGCCCACCTAGGTGACCTATTTGATACTAATACCCCCAATAATGTTAAAGTTAAATAGGTCCAATGCATCAGATGCCATAAAGATATTGATAAATAAAATATATTTTTACAAATTGACTCAAATCTCAAAAGAATAAAAAGTTGTTGGAAAGATGTTTTAGAAATCTCAACATGGATTAGGTTGGTTCCTATTTTTAGTGGTTTTTTGGTTGCTCTTTGGTTGTTTATGGGTCATGTTCTTGTTTTATTTGGCCCTATTTTGTTTTTCTCTTTTGGGGACTTTGGTAGTCTATTTGCTTCTCTTTATTTGTACTTATTCTAGGGTTTGGGGACCCTATCCAAAAAAATCTACCCTTTAACCTTAATAAAAAAATGTGCATCTCTTTTATAATATATACATAAGAGGATATGGTTATTTCTCAATAATAAATTACAACTTGGGAATATTCATATTATGGAGAATGCAAGAAACAATGGTTATAGGATAGAAATAAGGGTGATGTTATTAGGAAGTTAGAAGGAGCTTATCAATCTAACTCATCCTCATCATGTATGTGTATATAAGGACATGCATGCTTGTTCTCAAATCTTTATCATTGGACCAAAATAAACAAAAAGGTTAGATGTTACAAGTGTTCCATGCTTAGGAAAGCTTCAAAAAGATATTCATGTTTTTAATGGTATTTTTTAGTGGCTGAAAGATGATAACCCATTGGTTATGGCCCATGAATGCCCTGTATACAATATAGTGTTGCGAATATGTATATCTAGACTTCATCTCATTATAGAAGGACATAACCTTCTAGTTTTACTACATGTAGGTCTTGTCACTCAAGTTACTCAACACATAATATGAGAAGTAAAATCATCATAATAAAATATAACATATTCAACTTTAATCACAAAACAAAAACTAACTTCATTCCTGTAAACATAGTTGATATATATCATCATGATTAGAGTACTTAAAATAAGGAAATGTACAAGGCATATAGGAAACATTCACATTCAAAGGTGAAAAAGGTAGATAGATAGGGGTTAAAATTATGCCATTTATATGGCTCATCACTAGTTATGGTATTGAAATCTTCATGCATTGCCTTATCTTCTTCCTCCATTAACCAAAATAATATTTACACATTAGAATATTTATCTAATCCATGATATTTTTTTTCATTACACCAAGTAATAATACTTGCAACATTGATCAAATTATAACCATATTTTTTCTTTCCATACTCTTTTTAAGGGCTATTTTTACACATGCACATGTAATTTCACCATCGTGCTCCCCTTTTCCATGCCTAGCCTAAAAAAACTCCAACAATATTGAACCTTGTTCTTCTTATGCATCCTCTTTAATCATTAAAACATTCAATAATTATTAAATTATCTTAAATAATTGTATAACAAAATTTAGTGTGTTTTTATTATGATTTCTTATGCATTTATATTTCTATAAAATGTCTCAAAATAACCTTGTATAAACTCTAGATAATGTCATCTTTAATCACTCATGTAAAAGTGGCATTCCCTCAAAATATTTATGTTATTATTTGTGTTATCATGTGCATGTATAAATTTAATATGAATGAATAGTCCAAATTGAATTAAATTATATTAATGATATTGAGCCTCATTTTGTGGTTGTAATGTGTAATTTTTAGAAAAGTACACAACTAAAATAATGGTCCCAACTAGGAAGTTGTCCTTACAAAAATTGAATTGATTATCTAACCATTTTTACTTATGTGTGTGTCTTTCATATTGGTAGATAATATTCTTATTAAATTCTAACATGAAATAAAATGTATATACTTGCATCGTAACCAAGTCACATCTTGATGACTCTTTTATGCAATCAAAAATGCATCATGTCTATAAATCAATCCTAGATTGGAGAAGATAGAGAATACCTACACTTCTAATTGGAAATTAATTTGTTAAATGGAGGCATGACCAATATGTAGATTTGATAGACTCGATTAGGGGATCACTTGTCCTAATACACCATGCTAGGAAGGGTTATAAAGCCTATAGTCTAACACAATCACACAATAACCTTAAAAGAGTCTTAGGTTTAATGTTCACTTTATTCTAATAACAAGAAAGTAAATATAATCTAGTATACACCAAAGCTTGTGGCACAATATAAGGAATTAGTAAAGAAATAAAAATATGTATAATATAATCTAAATTAAGTTAAGTATGAATAAGACACTTGTTTCTATTCAAAATTCGCTTTTCAGATTTAAGAGAAAGAAGAAACTAAAAAAGTAATGGACAAGGCATGGGAAGTACCTGGACTAGAGATTGCGCACCATAAATCCAGACGCTTGTGAGCACTCCTCTTTGGCTGTGGAGGAATGACACCTGCAAAAGAAGAAAACTTGGACAAGAGGATGTTAGATAGATAGGCAGTGGGTTGCCAAGCGAAAGCTTGTTCCCAGAAGTATAAGAACTTCCTTAAGGGAGGTCAACCCACTATTTGATAAAGAGATAAATGACTGATAAAAAGACAGAATGCTAAAATAGACTGAAATGATAGCAAACTGAAAGAGAAAAGGAAGCAAAGGCTTACCTGGAAGAAGCTGTCGGCCTGGTCACAGTCGCCGGCGTCGGTGGTCCTACCGGCGTCGGTTGTCGGGTCTGTCGATGTCGGTTAGTCTGCCGACGTCGGTGGGGGTAATGACCGGCGTCGGTCGGGGCAATGGCAGGGTCTGGTCTGTGGATGATCCGGGTCTTGATCTCTGGTCTATTTAAAGATGGTCAGTGGACGGGTTTGAGTCTGGTTTGAGGCAGTCAGGGGTCTGTGCAGAGCTACAGGAGAGTCAAATGGATAGAGAGGGATAGAGAGATAGAGGAAGCCAATCAGGGAGATAGGAATCTGGGTATATCTGGTTTGGTTAACTGTCTGGGGGGGAGAAGAGCTGAATCTAGTTTAAAACATGATAACTAGAAAGCATAAAGAAAATAAACAGAGCACTACATACCTGTGCCCTATTGAAGAAGGTGTTGTTGTTGCCGCTTGTTGAAGACCTGTTGCTGATGAAGAATCCCCATTGTTCACTTGCATAAGCTTACTGTGTACCTGAGGGGGAAAGTCAGATTGATTGGTAGAGAGATCGCTGATACAAGGGTTTGATGCCAAAGATTCAAGAGTCGGGATGCGAGAGCTAGAGACGCAGAGAAGTCCAGAGAAAACCAAGCGGAACCAGAGAGAGAGAGATAACGGTGAAGAAAACCATTATGAAGGGTGCCGACGCCGACAATATCGCCGACGTCGACCGAGGACTGACCAACATCGGTGGCTAAAAGGCCAGAAAAAGGCTAAAAATAGCCTTCTATCCGTTTCCCAGCGGCCAGGTCAAATGAATGCAAGGATGAAACGGTCAACGGGGGTTAAATGGGCGAGAGGAGAGGTTGGAATGGGAGTCTAAGGCATTAAATGGCCATGTGGGGAATGAAGGGGATCCAAGGAGGGTATCCTAGGGTGACGAGGTGGCGAGGAGAGGGAAAAATGGACTTATTAATTAAAAATAGATGATTATTTTCAATTAATAAGACCTAGGTAGGTTAGGGATAGTCGAAGTGGCAAGGGACCAAGGGGAGAGAGGAAGACCAAGGGTTAGACACTTTTTAGGTGTCTACAACACTAATACATAGAATATGAAGAGTAATATTATTCAATCCAATACTTATTCTACTTTTATCTACTAAAAAGAGGAGAACAAAGCTAGAATATTCTTACCTGAATGTTAACCAATTTAGAATCAATATCTCCATTATCCAAAGGGGCTTTATAAGAGGTTTTTGTGGTTTGTAAGGATAACTAAGAAAGGCCAAAGCATCCAAGACTTATCCACAAGACAATATTTTACAAGTATAAACCCTAAACTAAGACTCCTCAAGTATAATGGTATAAAGAACAAATTATAAATAAGTGTGAGTAAATAATAACTCTTTATTGCATATTAAAGTAATGATGAAATTATCTTGTATTTATAGGTAGATATTTCCCTGAATATTCTCAGAAATGTCAGTTATACAAGGTTGACCCAGTTAACCCTGTATGTTTTTGGGGATAATTCACTAGGTATAAGCTAGGTTAGTTGAAGGGCTAAAAAACTCAAATATTAAAAAATACCCATAGACTGTATAGGGTCAACCGAATCAACCCAGTATAACCAATTGTCCAAAAGGAAATTTAGGCAAAAAAAGGAGGAATGCAAAGAGAAAAAAGATTGGAGGAGTGTGTAAGGGAGGATTAATAGCTTAGGGAATGGTTTTAAGATCTAGTTGAATTGGTAATAATGTGAAAATAAGGGACAAAAATCTTGTGAAGTACCAAAGGTCTACCCACCCCTTTCTCAGTGCACCCCTTAAGGCATACATTCATATAGATTAAGTCTCGATGGGTTCCTACAAGATGTAAAGTGTCAATATTTGATAAAAGTTGAAAATGTTATGTGTATACATATTCCCCACTTAAAGCTCATCACATGTCACTAAGGTGCAAAAGAGGATGGTACTTCGAGAAAGAACATAATAGCACACAACATTAATGCTAAAAAAAGGTTATAGTATTTTAAAGCAAAAATAATTGAAAGTAAATGACTAAAAAGTAAATAATTGAAAATAAAATGTAATGCATATGTTGAATTACCTTTATCATGGGATGGTTATTTTTTGTGTTATTGGTTTTGATTGTGTAGGGCATATAGACTATTTTTGAAAAACCCAAGAGTACAAAACTAAAGATAAAAAATAAATAAATGCAAGAAAATACAAGATAATTGGTGCTGAGGATGGGACATACTTGGGAAATTCGGCAAGCTAAGCTGACAAGTGTTATGTTAGACCAAATGACCAAGTCAAACAACAAGACTAAATTAGGTAACCAAAAATCCAAGGCTACTATAGATCAAAAAAATCAAACAAGTTATCCTTAAGTAAGAAAGGAAAAATCACCAAGTCAAACCAAGGATACATGTCAAACAAGATGGTAATCAATTATCAATGGTAAAAGAAGAAAAAAAATGGTAAAATAACAGTGATGAGTGAGTAGTAACAATCCTTATTTCACTCAATAATGGAAAAAAGTACATAAAAGGGAAAATAACTTTTATGAGTGAGAATTAACAAGACAACCTTACACAATAATGGAAAAAGGGTACAAACTTAGGTGTCCATGACAATATGATAATAAAAGAAATGATAAATGGTAAAAGGAAATAAATACAAGTGTAGAAATGTAAGTCATTGTGTAAAAAAAAGAATCCATAGTTTCTCAAACATGTTATTTCACTCTAAGGATAGATAAAATTGAAACAAAGTAGTTCTAGAATGTTTTTAAGAGGTGAAGAGGAAGGAAGAAAAGAAGAAGGAAAAATAATTTAGAATCACAATTTTCCTATCAACAGGGGAAATGAAATCGGTGAAGGACAGAATGAAGGAAAAACCAAGATAGAGGAACTCTTTATTGAAGGCAAGACAATCAAATTAGGTTTGTAAAAATAAGAGTACTTTCAACCTTAAGGACTACAAAGAACTTATATTAGATACACAAGTATTAGGTCAAAAAATGAATTATATAGATCATCCCATGAAAGATAAATGCATGAAAAGTAAAATAGACCTACTTCCCATAACATGTTCCCCATTCCTCAGGACCCCTTACAAAGCCATAAATCTACTACAAAAATTAGGTACTTACATTAGAACTTAGGTAACACCATAGAGTTTATTGAATTCTACTATTCCAATCTATTGGCCTATCGCACCCCAAGGGACCTTGGCTCTATATGAGGCTGATTGTGGATTTTGAACTTTGATTGGAGATAGGAGACATGCTTCAAATCACATCTTTTAGTATGATGTTGACTTTTGATATTTGTGCATTGCCTTTTGATTAAAATAATTTGGCTTTTAACTTTTTTGATGGATTTTTCTATTCCTCCTCTATTCAGATTTGAAAAACCAAACATGGATGCTAAAGATGACTTTTATTTGAATACTTGGGACAAGGTTACTAAGAAATATAACTTCAAAGAGCATGGGGTCTAAGAGTATCATAAATCTAGGTAAAATAAAAGTATGATCTTGACTTCAACCTTGTTTTATCCAATGTATAGTGAAAGAAAGGAGAAATCAAGAGGAATGACACATGGAATAATTTAAATTACTTCAAATTGCAAAAAATGTGATAAAGGGAAAAAGGGATATAATGATTGTAAAGTGTGATGCCTTATCATAAGAATGAGTTAAATGGAGGAAAACATGCTAACATAGATTGTTTGCACAAATTTCATCTAAAAAAAGAAGCAAAAGCTAGAGTTTGAGAACAAGTATGATATAAAAATAAAAAGATGGTAATTTTATGAGGAGGGCCTAGTCCTATCCATAGTCTTACATAGTAACTTCATAAAATAAAAACCCACGAGGGTGCCAAAAAACAAGTGAAAGATAAAGTGAGGTAAAAAAAAATATGTAAAAGATGGTAATTTTTTAAGGAATGTTAGGTCCTATCCATGGACTCACAAATAAACTCACAAAACAAAACCCCAAGGGATATAAAAAAGAGAAAATCCAAGAAGATAAAAAAGACTATGGTACATCAAGAAACCAAAAGACCAAAAGAGAGGACTAAAGGTTTGTGAAAGGAAGGAACTTGTTGCAAAGGGAAAGACCCATGTATGTAACCTATAAAAAGTATTAGATAGATGTAGATAGAAAGCATGAAAATAAATAAATGTTTAGGCAAAGTACTTTTTAAGATATTATACATTAGTGGGATCTTTGAAAACATGGTCTTCATTGGTTTGAAGATGATAGGTGCTTGAACCAATAATATCTTTGAATAAATATAGGCCCCACCATTTTTGGGCATATTTACCTTCTTTATCATGGGTGTAGTCTAATATAAGGATAAGATCACAAACATTAAATGTGTGTATTTTAACACATTTGTTATGTTGTCTAGCAATGTGAGTCTTGTATTGGTAGTTATGTTGTAAGGAAGAAAGATGGCATTCATCAAATAGATAAAGTGCATGAAGGTGAGAGTCACATAATTATTCCTCAGGAATGATACCATGAAGAGATATATGAAGATAAGGAATCTCAAATTATAAGTAAAGGACTAAATCAGAACCATAGACTAGTGAGAATGGAGTTTCCACAGTGGTAGTATGTATACTAGTCTGATAGGCCCAAGGAGCAGGCTAAAGATGAAGATGCCAATCCATACAAGTTTCATGGATTGTCTTTTGGAGGATTTTGTTGAGAATTTTATTAGTGGCCTTAGATTAACCATTGCATTACAAATGATAAGATGTGAACAATTTGTGATTGATCTTGAATTCAGCACAAAGTTATTTAATATGTTTATTTTTTAAATTAGCACCATTATCTAAAATGATGGTATGGGGAACACCAAAATGGAAAATGATTTGATTAAGAATAAATTTGGAAATGGTAGGACCAGTGACATTAACAAGGGGCATAACTTCTACCCACTTGGAAAAACATTTGGTAACGATGATGATAAAGACATGCTCATCTTGGGAGAAAGGTAGTTTACTAATGAGATTGAATCCCCATGTGGAAAATGGCCAATTAGATTTGATAGTTTGAAGTTCAATTAGGGGTAAATGGATTAGATCATCATAAAGCTAACAAAGATTACACTTTTTATAATATTAAATTGTATCTTTTTTAAGAGTAGACCAAAATTAACCCATACATAGGCATTTACATGCAGTAGCATGTCCATTATAGTGGCCACTATGAATGCCCCCATGTGTTTGTTCAAGAAGAGGGGGGACCTCATATTTTATAACACAATAGATAAAGGTACCTTCAGCATTGTGATAATAAAGGATGTTATGTTAAAATGAATACTTGAAAGCTTGTTTGCAAATATGTGTCTTTTCAAAAGAGTCTAAATTAGGAGGATAAGTTTGATGTTCTAGTAATTGAATGATGTCTTGGAACCATGGGCTTTATCAAATGGTAACAACCTCAATATGACAAATAAGTGAATTTAGTGGTTGAGTTGAAGATGGAAATTTTCTTATGTGTATAAGAAAATTAGGATCAAAAAAGACTTAATGGGGATGAAATAGAGATTTTAAAGAGGCAAGAGAATCAATAATCAAATTTTGATCTCTAGGGATAGACCCAATAGTGAAAGAGATGCAATCCTTAGCAAGAGTGGTTGAAATTTGATGATATGTGATAAGGTTATCACTTTTACATTGATAATCACCACTGACTTGATAGCAAATAATCTAAGAATCATCTAAATCATGAAGTTATTAAATGTCTAAGTCAATATTAGCTTGCATGCCTAAAATGAGAGCTTGATATTTGGCCATATTTTTGGTGACATCAAAGGTGAAGTAAAATTCTAAACAAATGATCTTACCAAGAGGACTTGTAAGAATGTAGCCCACCTTTGCTCCTTGAAGGCATTTAACACCATCAAAGTGAAGGGTCTAAGTATCCTCATGTAATTCAACATTAATTTTAGGAAGCTCCTTGATAACTACTTTTGGTTTAGTATTACTGGAGGGAGTAGTGGAATTATCAAGATTATTGGCTTTAAGATCGGTGGTAAAGATATGAAAATAATCTTTGAGAGAAATATCTTGATTAAGACCTTTGATGTAAAGGATATTTTCATCTAGAAGACTATATTAAAGAGGAGAAGTGGTTGGTATGGGATGTTAGAATTAGCTACATGATCTAATGAATCTAATAGAAAGCATAAATAAGAGATAAAATAGTAATAGTAATAAACAATAACTGTATATCTGAGATAATAATAAAAATGAATAAATAACTCAAATATGATGAATTACTCTAATAATTTAATATTAATCTGATATGGAATACATAAATAGCCATTGCTTATATAGAGCAAGGTGTGCATGATAAAGATCAGGGAACTCACAAAACACGTGTAGTTTAACTAATATTTATGTGCATGAATAGTGGAGTACAACTCCACACTAACAAGATATGTGTCTAACTTGTGTAAATGATCAACACAAGTTGACTATTAGTTAAATAATCTTATCTTATCTTTCCTTGAATAGTGGAGTGGAACTCCACTGTAATAAGATAAGTGTCTAAGTTAACTACTAGCTAAGCAAGCTTATCCTATCTAGTGTAAATTATTAATAAAAATAATAAACTAATTACAATAAGTAATTACTGCACCAAAATAATAAATAATAAATATAAATAAATGCAATAAAGTAAATAAATTCATTAACACCCCCCATAAGTGAAGCTTAGGTAGGGATATGCATATAAGAGTCCTGACAATGTGTAGCCATATTAGGTACTCTATATAAATAGGTAAGAAAAGGAGAAAACCCAAAGGAAAAAAACTCCTCCTCAAAATGAAGGTCTAGGAGCCCCCCCTAAATTACTTATTTTTATCCCACCCAACAATTATTTTTGGCACTTTATAATTGAGTGCAATTACAAGGCTGGATTATAAATTTTTTTAGTTTACAAAAATCTCATTTAGGCCCTCTAGTCTAAAAGTACAAAAAATATGCACTTTATTACAAATTTTTTTGCACAAATGTGTTATGCTCAAAAAATAGTAATTTTCAAAAAAATGGGACCTCAATTTGAGTTTGTATGTAAAATTTATGAGCCTTTAAAGTTGAAAAAATGAGGACAGGTAATAGTTGTATAAAAATCTAAATTATGAAAAAATACAGAAAAATTTAGAAAAAAACAAAAAAGTACAGAAGTGAAGAGCGTGAAATTTTAAGCTATTTTGAAAAAATCACTCAAAAATACCTCCTAGTGTTTAAATGGCAGGCTCCCAAAGTTTCCATTTCAAATCTACCTATTAATCCTTAAGACCTACCAAAAACTGAAAATAAAAAATTAGTCTGCATAGTCTGTACAGTCCATACGGTCATTCCTAGGAGCAAAAAAAAATTATCTTTTAGGGTGACTGTGTCTAAATTGGACAAATTTGATATGGATATATAGGTTTTGACAATTTTCAAACACAACCATGAGGTCCATTTTGCTCAAAAATTCTTTGATTTTTAGGTACCTACCAGATTTGGGTGTGGTGCTTCTAGATCAAACCTTGACAATTTTCCCTCTTATGTCTAATTTGGATAAAATTGTAGATGATTTGACTATCTCAAGTACTCTAAACTCAATGGTGAGCTCAAAAATTCTTCACAAAGTTCCAATTTTTACCTATATGCAAAATTAAAAAAATGATCTTATATCAAGATATTTTTCTCTTGAATGTTTAACAATCTATAAATTCAAGTCAACATTTAGTTTACATACACACCTCAGTATAATGGTGTATTAGAGAGGAAGAATAGATTCTTAAAATAAATGGTAAGTTGTATGATTCATGGAAAATCATTAGTACCTAAGTACTAGGTGGAAATGATTAATTATGTTGCATATATACAGAATAGAGTTCCTCACAAAGCTTTAAAGGGGATAACACTTCTTAAAGCGTAGTGTAATAAGAATCCAAATGTGCATCATTTTAGAGTCTTTGATAGTCTAGCATGGGCTCACATACCTACATTGCCACAGCTTCTGATCCATAGGTCTCAAGATCAAAATTTGGCTCTGATATCATGTTAGAATTAGTTACAAGATCTAATGAATCTAATAGAAAGAATAAATAAGAGATAAAATAGTAATAGTAATAAAAAATAATTTTATATCTAAGATAATAACATAAATGAATAAATAACTCAAATATAATGAATTAATCTAATAATTCAATATTAATTTAATATAGAATACATAAATAGACATTTCTTATATAGATTAAGGTGTGCATGATAAAGATCAGGGAACTCACACAATGCGTGTAGTTTAACTGATATCTATCTACATAAATAGTGGAGTGCAACTCCACACTAATGAGATAGGTGTCTAACTTGTGTAAATGATCAACATAAGTTGATTATTAGTTGAACAATATTATCCTATCTTACCTTGAATAGTGAAGTGGAACTTCATTGTAACAAAATAAGTGTCTAAGTTAACTACTAGCTAAGAAAGCTAATCCTATCTGGTGCAAATTATTAATAAACATAATAAACTAATTACAATAAGTAATTAGTGTACCCAAATAATAAATAAATTTAAATGCAATAAACCAAATAAATGCACCAACATGGGAGCTATAAAAAGTTGATCATATATGATTTGCCCTATGACAGGTTTTTTAGTGACGATACAGAGATCGAATTCTATAAGGATGAACATCCATTAACTAATTCTATCTCTAGGAAGAAATGATTTGGAGAAGAAATAATGAAGAGGGTCAAAATGAACAATGAGATAAGTATTTTGGTAAAGCATGTAGTGGTGAAGCTTTTTACTTGTGAAATAGATGGTGAGGTAGTCATGCTCAATTTTGGTATAACATGTTTCATAATTGATGAGACATAAAATAATGTATTAGATAGCATACTCTCTTCCCATATAATCTAATTTTGAAAACATTGGCCCAATTGAAATAGGTGTGTAACAAGTATATAAAATCAAAGGTTTATCATTGGAAGGAGGATGAAATGTAGGTGGATGAAGTATTGACTATTTCATGTTATTAAAATATTTTTGACATTGATCCATCCATTCTAAAGTATAACCTTTATTGAGAATGGAATTGATGGAGTGAATTTGATATGCCATTTCGAGGCCAAATCATCTAATCACCCCAAGTTTATTTAAATAAGTATGAATGTCAGGAATAGAATGAGGAATGGGCAAATTGATGATGGCACTAATTTTGGTAAGGTCAACATTGATACCATTGAGAGAGACTAAGAATCCTAAAACTTTTCTAGATGTGACTCCAAAGACACATTTATAAGGATTAAATTTAACTATATATTTAAGGAGATGGTCAAAGATGATAGCAAGATAGAAAAGATGATTCTGATGATGTTTGGATTTAGTAATAAGATCATCCACATAGGTTTCAATAATTTTATGGATGAGATCATGAAATATATAATTCATCACTCATTGTTAAGGGGCTCTATAATTTTTCAAATCAAAAGGAATTTTGACATAGCAAATGGTTCCCCATTTTTTGGTAAAATTAATCTTATGTTGGTCTTCAGAAGTCATATGAATCTAACTATATCTCAAGAAGCCATCCATAAGAGATAACATTTTGTAAGCAACTGTGGAATGAAAAATGGAATATATTGAAGGTGAAGTTAAATTATCATTAGGACATGTGAGGTTAAGATGGCAAAAATCAATACAAATAAAAATGACCATAATGATCTTTTTCTGAATGGGAACAATGTTATAAAACCATTCAAAATAGTGTACTAGTTTGATAAATTTAGCATCAATTAATTTTATGATTTCCTTGTGACACAAGGTAAAAACCTAGGGTGGAAATTTACTTTGTTTTTGATTCACATGCTTAACATCAAGATAAGTAATAATTTTATGTAGCATAATGCTAGGGTCAATACTAGGCATGTCTTCATAGGACCAAGAAAATAGCTCACAATATTTATCAAAGAATAAGCTAAAATTATCATGTTTGGTAGGTGAGATTTCATGAGATATTGTAATTAGTCGAGGGTAGGATGGAGTACCATATTCAATGTGAGTGGTTTCTTTAATAACCATAGCATTGCCATTTTGGAAGTGTTATGGTGCATTAGGTAAGGCAAAAATTGGGTTTGTTTTAGGATCAATGCTATCAATGAAGTTGTTGAAGCAAAGAGTTTTAGTTTTAAAATTTTCAAGTTTATGATGTTGCTGAGGAAGTTGAGGTTCTTGATCATAAAGTAACTCAAGGATAACTTCGTCACTAGGCAAGGTAGGAGGAGGACCATAATAATCGACATTTACTTCAAGATCTAGAATTTGATTGCCATTGTGATCATACTAAGAATGTATCTGATGAACATTGGTTGCCTTAGCATCTAATGTAATTTTAGGAGTATAAGAAGTAGATGGAGTAGAATGGGTTGAAATATTAGTGGGTTTAATGTTAGGAGAAGGATTAGATGCAATAATTGAATCAATAGGTGGTAAAGGAGATGCAAGAATTTCAAGAGGTTCAAAAGGTATAATTTGATCTACCACCCAAGGAGTATTGATAAGAGGAGGATTGGCAGGAGGCACATAACCCTCAAGATATAAGTAATGATCCATAAAAATAGTATGAACAACCTAATTAGAATCATGAATTTGGTCTAAGGTTTTCTAATAGTGTTGGACATCCAAGTCTCTAGATTGAGCTTGGGTCATTATATAGTTATCATCTGTAGTCATATAAAATATGAAAATTGGTAACTTGAGTGTGTCTTGTGACACCAAACCCATAGGTCCTTCTTGATTGCTCTTATGACCCTTTTAATCACCTAATCATTGATTTCAAGTCATTCATAGCCTTTTAGATAGTGATTCCACCTCCTCTAGGCTGATTTTCCTATGACAATTCCATTCCCCCAAGTCCCATACCCTCAGGATAATAACACCCAACTTGAACTATAGCACTAAACCCTAGGGTGTCTATTTTTGGTGATCTTATCCAATTGCATTTACCTCCAATGATTAGTTCATTCTAGTTCCCATCCCTCTTCTTGTTAACCTAATGTGAATACATTTGACCCATGATCAATAGATCTCTATAAAATCCCATTCAAAGTTTATTTAGAAAAGAGTTGGCAAATATCTTAAAGTAAGCAAGAATACAAACAAGACTACTCAAGGATATTTCCTTATTCTCTACATACATACATCTAATACAATCACAATCTTATTCAAACTCTCACAACAGTCCCTAGCCACCTCAAGCACACCAAGTTTAGCATTTTGCATCTTCATATACATTATTGCACAAAGCACATCAAGTGGGAGAACTACATATGGCTTAATTCCTCTTCAAAATATTGGTATGTAGGTAATGTGCCCACACAAGGGGTGTGGATACACATTTAGTGAATCTTAAACACACTAACCCCCCCTCTTTCTCAAATTTTGTCAAAGTATAATGAAGTCTAGGGTTTGAGACTAAATCATCTCTACAAGGAGTTTCATAGACATCCAACATTTAAAATTACATAGGCAAGCTCACATAGGGATAACAGACAAAACCTAAAAATTTTAGGTCTCCTAGACAATAGTGGTATAAGAGGACTATAGAACCAAACCCTAGGGTGTCATATTTTAGTGTTCCTATCTTTTTATAAAATGAAATCTAGATCTTGATTTGTGACACTATCCTAGTCCTTTACAACAAATTTAAGACTCTATCTCAGTCATCTTAGTCAATTTCTTGCTACATCTTATTTTCTCCACATTTATTACTATTTTTAAAAAGGTTCAAATTACAATTAAATTATACAAATCATTATCTTAATTATTACAATATTATTTACTAATTTAATTAACTTAGGCCCTTAACTAAATTAGGAATAATACTCCAATATTCCCAAAACTGTTAAATCATTTGGTGAACTTGACTTACTTCATTTACACATAAAACCCCTAGAAACCCTAGGGGATATTTCTTGCTAATTTTTCCAATATTTTTTTAATTTTTTTTACTTGCATATTTAAATCAAAAATTCACTTGAAATTTAAAAATTCCATAGTAATTTTTTTAAAAATTCCAAACCCTAGTTGCATACACTAGGTCATTCCAAATCAATAATTTTATAATAATTTTTTGATTTTTTACTTGCATATTTAAATCAGTAATTCAATTTAATTTTTACCATAGTAATTTTTAAAAAAAAAATCTTCCAAACCTTAGTTGCATACACTAAGTCCTTTCAAATCAAGAATTCTCCAATATTTTAATGATTTTTTAATTGCATATTTAAATCATATATTAAATTTAATTTTTAAAATTCCATAGTAAATTTTAAAAATAATCATTTTCAAAACCTTAGTTGCATATACTAGGTCCCATTGCTTTTGAGGTATCACCTTACATGCTTGTGAGCTTCGTATCTTTTTTATGTATTTTCCAATTTTCTATTTTTAGGACTTTACATTTCTTATATTTAGTGCTTTCCTTCCATAACACTTTTCTTATTAAAAATTATTACAAAAAATTCAATCAATCTTTAATCTATTTTCCTACTTTAATAATGGCCCAATACACTGGTTTTGATGAAACTGATAAAAGAGAACTTCAAGAACTCTTAACTAAACACCTGGACATGCAAGATGGTATACTTAAAATAATACAAGAAGAGAAACAAAAAGTGAATAATGGTCAATCTTCTCAAACCATAGAACAACCAGTTACACATGAGACTATGGGGGTAACTATGTCTTAATAACTCTTTATAGTAGCCCAACCTACCTCTATGCCACCACTAGTTATGGCTAGTACATCTTTGTCTCTTGATGTGGTAGCCCTTGTGCAAGAGATAAAATCTCTTTAATATAAGGTGCTACATATTAAACAAGGTGCCTCTAGACCTACATAGGCCCTAGATTCTTTTGTTCTACTGTATACACCATTAGCACGTCATATTTCTTTGACATCCTTGCCACAAGGTTTTGTTTAACCCAAGCTCATTTTATATGATGGCAAAGGTGATCTAGAGACACATTTGAGATATTTTCACATAACATTCTTGGACTATATGCCAAATGACTGGATACTAACCAAGTTATTTCCATAGATTCTAAAGTATTATGCTTTACAATGATTCTATAGTCTACCAAATCAGTTAGTCAACACATTCAATCCTTTACCTAACATGTTCCTATCTCATTTCAACATTAACATTAGTGATAAGGTTTCTTATGCCAAAGTTACATAATAGAAACAAAGGTCAAATGAGAATCTCACATATTATGTTCTTTAATAAAATACTATCTTGGCTAAGATGACTAACCTTATGGCTGATCAAGAGTTACAAGATCTCTTTAAATAGAGTCTTCTACCAGCTTTGCATGAATCAATAATGTTCAAAAGGTTCTCTTCCTTCACTAAGTTATGTCATACACTAAATAAAAGGAAATTCAAACTAATTTCAATGGAAAAACTCAAGTACATAAGTATATCAAAAACAACAAACAAGAGTAACATCAAAGTCCCATACAAATTAAAAGACAATGATAGCAAGATTCAAAATCAACCTACAATCAATGCAACTTTAGAGCCCCCTCAATGAGTGGTTTTATCAATACCTCCTCAGTGAATATTTTCCAATCTACCACTATCTCTAGCAATATTTTTATAGTAGTTATTAGAATGTAATATCATATCTCTCCCTCCTATTTGGGATGTTGATCAAACAAATCCTCTTCCATAGGGATATGATTAGAATGAATTTTGTGATTTTCACAAGGCACTAGGCCACACAATAAATAAATGCATAATTTTGAAACACAAGATATTAGATTTAATAAATGGCAATGTTATTGATCTTGGCACTTCAATTGAGCCTCCTCAGGTAAAACAAACACAAGATAAAACTTTGAAAATCTTTTTAGATCCTTTCCCACAACATTGTAAATAAGAGATAGGGGATACACCAGGTGTTCATCATGCATATCATGCACATCCTCCTCTAGCTACATATTAGACACCTTCAGTTGAGTTACACCCTTTGAGAAACATGATTGGTGTATATAATTCTAGATTTCTAGCTAGACCTTCCATCTCCTTCTTAGATGGTTAAGGATGATTTAGATTATTATGCACTCTTTATCAAAGCCTACATTCATAATCATCATATTCATAGTGTTCTCATAGATAATAGATCTAGTATGAACATGTGCACTATGACATTATTTCAACATTTTGAAAATTCAAAGTAGGATATTACTCTGACACATATAGTTATTAGTGGATTTAATGGGCACATATAGAGTTCATTACATGAGATTGTACTTCCTCTACAAGTTAGTCTAACACATTTGGCTACACCATTTACTATTGTTTCTAGTGCATGAGTTTTTGATATGTTACTTGGTCAACCATAGATTTAAAAACTTTGAGTAGTAACTTCTATAGTTCATAGATGCATGAAATTCATTCATGCTAATTAGGTTGTTATAGTTTATGGAGTTCCATATGAGTTACCACTCCCCACTTTAGATTCATCTACTATTTTGTAGTCACTAGTTTTAGCTCTACCACCAATTTCAATTTCTCTACTAGTTTCAATTCTTCCTCCAGTTTAGATTCAAACACAATTGATACCTCCATCATCAACATAGAGAGTTCATACACTTTCATAGAAGTCTCATTTAGAGCAACCATAATTTTAGGATTCTAGACAACTTCTATCTATAGGGGTCACACCCAGGGTAGTATTATTGAGGTCTCATGCCTCTATACATAAAGCTCATGTTCAGAGAGTTTTTCCTACTACCAGATGGGTCCTTAAGAGTCCTAAAATTGCATCCACTTCTTAGAGTTATATGGGGAGCCCACAGTTGGTTTCCACTACATATATTTTAAAGCATTTAAAACATACATAGCTTTTATAACCACAATCTCAACCCTTCCATTATGCTTCACAACCATGCTTGATTCCTCTCCTTGATATAGAACACCATGATAATGAGTCTCCCATGAGACTCATTAGTTAGTATCATTTCTTCTCAATCTTGCTTGTACTTAGCTTCTATTTAATTACTTGTACATAGTTTATTTATAATTTATTATACATAACTTATATCAAAAAAATACAAAAACATTCAAATATGTCAAAATTCTAAAAACATTCAAATATATCAAAAAAATAGAAAATTTTCAATTGTATGCATTCTCCATGCTTTACATTTCTACTATGCTAGACTTTCATTTTGTTATTCTATGTTATTGTTTATTGATTTAGCTACATTACCATGCTTCACTTGATCTTCTTTGAGTGTGTGCAGTGACATCTAGATCCTTGATTGCTTTACTCTACATATTAAGGGGTCATATTACTTTTATATTTGAGACATACACTGATATATCTATTCCCAAGGGGCATCTTCTACATGAATACGCTATCTAGGTTATGTCATGCCTATACCACATGCTTTAGTTATCATGATGATGTACATTATTTACTAGCTTACACAGATTACTCTATCGACATTTCACTAGTATATAACACTTGTGTATTTCTTAGCATATACCTAGTCTTTTATTCCATGTCTTGCATACTTTCACTTCTTGTTGTGATTAATTAGATTTGGTTATATTTCTAACATTTACATGTTTTCCATTCTTTCTTTGCATAGCTAGATGTGATTGCATTTCTGAATTCCTCTTTTGTCTCCTGTATGTGCCTTAGGATATTTACCAAGGTCCTTTTCTTCTATTTTTGTGTGTGCCTTAGGATATTTGCCAATGTCCCTTTCTTGTACTCTTCTATGTGATTGTGGCCCTCATGCCAACCTTGACTATTTCTAATTGTATGTGTATGTGTTATTTAAACATGCCTTATATGTTTTTTTTTCTAGTTTGAGTGACATGTGCCCATGTCCCTTGTTTTTTTGGCTCCTTGGCCACTTTTATATGCTCCTTACCTTGCATTCTTGTTTTCTTCTCATTATCAACAATGTCATGATCTACTTCATTCATTACCTTATTTTCTTGGATGCCTTAATAGACATCATGCTCCATCCCTCTTTGACAACTTTCAATTAACATTTATAGTTTTAATTTAGTAAATTGCACATGTTATTATATTGTTATATCTATCTAGGCATACCCATGTTGATCTAACAATCTCTCATACAAACCATGTTATATCCTAATATATCTTGTCAATTATCATTACTATATCATGTATTTCATATCATAACACACTTGTAGGGCTAGTTATTTTAAGGTTGTAGTCATTTTAAGGTCTTCATTCTGACCCTCAAAATAGAGGGGGGAAACAAGGGTTTTGTCACAGAGATTAGAGCTCTTATTGATTAAAAAAATTAGCTTTTAGGACACCTAGAATAGTATCCAAACTTCAAAATAAGTAGAATAGACCAAGAAAATAGTGAGAATTATAAAGTATTCATCAAAATCAGCTCAAGAAATAACACCAAGATTGGACTACAATATCAGATAGTAGGTTATCCAATTTTAACACTCCTATCCAAATAACAAAAAAACTAGATTTTCCAAAAATAAGTAGAAAGGTAAGATTAGATATAGTTTTGCACATACAAACCAGTTTAGATTTAGTAATTTTAGTACAATTTTTATTAAAGAATCTAGATAAATGGGGAATCATGCATGGAATGATGGATCTCACTTTCAGTTTTAGATTAGTTAGTATTTCTTCCAAATCAAAATTCATGTTTTAGACACCAATGATTGGGGGTAATGTGCATTTCACATTTGATTTCTTTTATTTTTGTGTTTAGTACATGACATAGGTATTCTCAATAGTTGCATGACTTATTCCATCTATAGGTGGTTGGCATCATTTTTGAGTGGCTTTTACATAAGCCTATTACCTAGTTTTGGAGTGTCTTTCATACAAGCCTAATCTCCATCTTTATAAATAGCTAAAAGTGGCCTAGTTTTTAACACACATTCAGCTATCCATGCCACATTGTTAAATTACAAAATTTTCATAATATTTAGGATCCATCTCATATGACACACATTTCATACTAGTATTAGTTTATAGCTTTATGTCATTGGGGCAATGATGGAGCCAAAGGACTAGCTATTCTTTATATTCTTGAGCCACCTATTTAGAGGGATTAGACACATAATCCAAACATTGATTAACACATGCATGATCATATATGGTTTTGTCACAAGGATCATGATATTACTCTTGATACAATACATACCTAATATTACTCAACATCATCCAATATCACTCAACATTACAACAAGTTATGCATTGATTTATGTACCTAGTGAGGTGTATTCATTCCTTTCTCTTCCTCTCTCTCGTACCAAGATTTGTATGTTATTATTTTAGATATAACATAACTAGTAAGAATTGATCTACTCTTTGTTTTTTATTTTAGATTTACACTTCATAGCATACTCTCTACACACACCTAACATCACAAAGCTTCATGAGCTTCACCCTTGTGGGTAAGTTTAGGTATGCTTTCAATTTTTCCTTTATCTAATTATTTCACTTTGATACAACACTAGAATAAATGGATGGAAAATTTAGTCATATAAAATGTAAAAATTGGTAACTTGAGTGTGTCTTGTGACACCAAACCCATAGGTCCCTCTTGCTTGCTCTCATAACCCTTCTAAGCACATTTTCATTGATTATCAGTCATCTGTAGCCTTTTAGACAATGATTCCACCTCCTATAGGCTATTTTTCCTATGACAATTCCGTCCCCTCAAGTCTTATACCCTCAAGATAATAGCACCCAACTTAGACTATAGCACTGGACCATAGGGTGTCCATTTCTAGTGTTCCTATCTAATTGCATTTTTACCTCCAATGGTTAATTCTTTATGGTTCATATCCCTCTTCTTGTTGGCCTAACATGAATACATTCTACCATGACCAAAATATCTCTATAAAATCCCATTCAAAGTTAATTTATAAAGAGGTTGGAAAATATCACAAAGAAAGTAAGAATACTCAGGTATATTTCTATTTTTTGCCACAAAATATAGCCACAAGCTTATTAAAACCCTCACATCAGTTCCCAACCTCTTCAAACATACCCAATTTAGCATTTTACATCTTCATATACACTATTGCATAAATCACATCAAGTGGGAAAACTACATATGGCTTGATCCTTTTTCAGAGTATTGGTATGTAGGCAACATGCCCACATAAGGGGTGTGGATACACATTCAGTGCATCTTACACACAACAACACCCCCTCTTTCTCATTTTTTTTCAAATCATAATGGAGTCTAAGGTTTAAAGACTAAATCATATCTACAAGGAGTTCCATAGACATCCAACATCCAAAAATTGTATAGGTAGGCTCACATAGGGACAAAAAACAAAGCCCTACAAGCTCAAGTCTCTTAGATAATAGTGGTAGAATAGGACTATAAAATTAGACCCTAGGTTGTCCTATTTCAATGCTCCTAAACTCTTATAAAATGAAAGCTAGATCTTTATTTGTAATATTATCCTAGTCTTGCATAATAAAGTTAAGATCCTATCTCAACCATCTCAGTCTATTTATAGCTAATTATTATTTTCTATACATTTATTACTATTTTTATAAAGTTTTAAATTAAAATTAAATTATATAAATTAATATCTTAATTATTATAATATTATTTAATAATTTAATTAACTTAGACCCTTAACTAAATTAGGAATAATACTTCAATATCTCAAAACTGTTAAATCGTCATCATATGTTGGAGAAATTATACATGCTTGAGAATCAAGGGGACTTTTAGAGGGTAAAATATAGATATTATTGAATGTATGAGGAGACATGATGAGAGGATATTGAAATAATTTAGATAATCCAAAATCATTGCAAGTGAAGGCATATTTAAGTAAAGAATATTCTTGAGCATTGCATGGAGGGGGGAAATAAATAATCTCATCAATAAGAAGAGTAGTATGATCCCTAGGTAATAGATAAGGAGGAATCCATTATTAAATATATGGAGGTAACTTGGTATTATTGCACATATTTTACAAATAATTAGGCTCATCATCATCAGAATCTACAAGAGTAACTTGTAAATCATGATTCATGTTGATGAACTTGGGTAAAAGAGCACTATTGATCTTAATAATCTTAGGAATATGATATTATGATTTAGGATTAGGAAGTTGAATGCTCCATGGGTTAGGATCAACTTGATGCTTATACCATTTTCCATTATGTAGTAATCTAATGCATTGGCTACCTAAAGAAGCAATGGCCCTCATTTTATGAGTCCATAGATGACCAAGGAGTATGTTATAAGATAAAGGAAGATCAAGGACCATACACTTGGTTCAAACAATCTTAGGGTTAATAGTTAATAGAATCCAAATACAACCAAGTGGATTTTGATTTGTCTTATCAAAACCATGACAAGTAAAATGGGTTTGCTTAAGATGGTCTTTATTATAACTAGGTTATTTGATGAGCCATAAAGAAGTGACATTAATACCAGAACCTTCATCAACTAGAATTTTATAAATAAGAGTGGTATTAATGGCTACTTTGATGAAAAATGGAGAATCATCAATGTGAAAGAGAATTTCATCATTGATCATGTCCTCTTCAAGGAATTCAATAGAGGGCTTGGAATAAGGACACATAGTCTCAATGGTATTTATATTGGTAGGTTGAGATTCAATATAAGGTGATTATTCATCTATGGAGGATGTATCTTCAATTTTTTGAAGTTATTACATAAGGAATTTATGATGATAGGGTGAAGTGCAAACCAACTGCACAAGTGGAATCTTACAAAGCATAGATTTGAGTTCTTCAAGTAAATTCCAATGAGACTAAAAAGAACCAACAAGAGATTTAGGAGGTAAATTAGGTTTTGGAGGAATAGATGTGTTTGGAAGATTGGAAGGAGGAGACGGTTCCTCTTGAGCTTCTAAAGCAACATTAGTAGTGGTTGTATCTTTAAGAAGTTGTTCCTCTAAATATGGATTATTATGCTTGGTAATGGTATATTTATGAGCTATTTTATGATGATAATTGACCTTATGAGAGGATACTCCTACAAAAATTCAATAAAAATTCATGAAATAACAAAATTACAAAATGAATAGAAGTATTGAATATATTATATTGATTGCATACCACTTCAAGAGGGAAACCTCCTTTGAGCAAGCTCAATACAAATAATTCATGGATGCCTTCATGGAATCAACACTTACTTATATATGAATTTTAATCTAAACAAACACTACTTCCCATGAATGTGAGATAAAATAAAATGCTCATAGGATAACTTATAAATCATATGCATCCATAACAACTACTAAACTAACAAAGTAAAAAGAAGAGATATCATGGGTTCATAACACCTTAGCAGTATTGACATATTGAGAATTTTTGAAATACTAGTCATAATCAGTGTCAATGGCACAAAAATCCTTGGCATTTGGTTGATTATTGGAAGAACATTTTTGGTTATTTGAAGTAGAAGATTTAGAAGTTTGTTGTTTTTGAAAAACAATAGTGTATTCTTGATGATGAAGATTGATCATAGATTTATGATTGAATGAATCACCAAGCATATGGAGATAGAAAATTTAGTGGTCCCTCTACAAGATTCATGAGAATGCCTAATTTTGGCATGGAACCAACAAAATATATTGGGGTCATACCACATAGGAGGAACATTGAGATAGATGAAAGGTTTTGAGGGTGGTAAAAATTATTTCATCTACTAAAACAAAAGGGGTGTATGAGAAGGTGAAGGAACATCGGTTTTGGCAATTCATTTGGTTTGCAGAGTATTAGTAGTGATAGCATTATATGTTTAGAAATATCCTTTAAGAAGTTTAGTATTAGGTTCAAATTTCTTCATAAGAAAGTCTTGATGTTTAGCTTGGTCAAGAGATTCCTTAAGTGTTTAGGGAGCAAAGGTTAAAACCCTATATTGAAGATTGGGAGCCAAAGTGATAATTAAGAGTTTAAATAAGTTATCATTAGTCATGTTTGTGAATCTAAGAATTTGACTTAAGAGAGGATGGTTAGTATGGTGTTAGTTCTAAAATGAAAACAAAATGAAAGAAACACACTAAAAACATAACATCTCTAGGTTTGGACACTAGGGAGAGCTACAAAAAATAAATGACAAACACAACTAAAAAGTAAGGAATAAAACACAAGAATTCCTTCACCTTCCTTGGATGCTCCAAATGCCTTTGTAGTAGTGGCTTGCTCAATTTTGTGCTCGTGAATCCCTTGTCAATGGAAGATTGGCTACCTCCATCTCTCCTTGGCACCTTTAGCTGGTGGCTTGGCTTGGCTTGGAATGAATTTGACATGGTAACATTAGTTTCATGAAGCTTTTATAACCAATATTAAAACTTTGAATTCTCAAGTATTTTAAATGATGTTCATGGCCTCTTTATTTATAGATTTTTTGAGTTTGATCAGAATCAACCTAAACCATCCATCTCAATATTGAGATGTGTAGTTGAGGATTAATTCAATTTTTGGAATTAAGTTTTTAATTATCCTCATCATGAAATTGGAAGAAGGGTGAATTAAGATGCATGGAGGGTATCATGGAAGGCATTGATGAGGCATGGAGGGCATGAATCTTGATATTTGTGGCATGTATGGTCTAGGGATGTCCTCCCAAGAAAGGAGGTCACTTGATGATACGGATATTCAATATTCATTTCCAAAACAAATTATTCAAAAAATTTCCATGGAATTATTAATTAGGCCTTGATTTGGGTTAATCAAATCTTAAACATGTTTAAGCACTTTGTGTAAAAATTACTCAAATTGATTAGAATATCTTATTATTGGTCCAAAATTCAACTAGATTGGAATTGGAAGTCATTGTTAGATGCATTGGATTGGTTATCTAATTTAGGATGTTACCCAAATCAAATAACAAAAACAATTGTCTTGTGTAAGATATTTGATAGGAAAGATCAATCTAGAGCACCTAGGTGCAAAATTGGCATTTTGACTCAAAATGATCTTATCAAAGTTAGATGGCCCATAATTTGCATTGCCCCATTTAGGAATACCCTAGACAAAATCAGCACTTGAATATGTTAGTTTCACATCATTTAGCACGTTTTAGTGTTTTTAGGCCAAATTGTGCATTTTGAGTGGAAATTGGTCAAAATCTTGATTAGAGGTTATCGGTGGCCAAATTTAGGTGTCTATAGTTTACCCCTATTTGGGAAGGAGTTTCAAGCTATAATCATAGTAACATCTTCTCAAAGAATGAAAAGGTCCTTTATGCCTACAACTACATTGATGATGAATGAACTGTATGATGCTCCCTCAAAGGAATGATTGGCACAAGTAGGTCAATAAATGATCCATTGAAAAGAAGTGCAATGAGTGGAACAAAGAAATGAAAGATGATGGGGTGAAAACATAATGATATTGAAAAAATAGTCAAAATCATTGAGAATGCAAGTGGGATGGTATACAATGGTTTTCCTAAAGGTGGTTATAAGCATTGTATCTCAATAGTGGAAACGTGGTATGATAACACAATGATTTTCCCAAAGGCAGTTATAATCATTGAGAAGATAGAGCTACCCCAGTTAGGATAGACAAACAAGATAGCATGCCTCTGTATAGGTAGAAAATGTAAAGTGGTGACAATATAATGATTTGACCAAAGGTGATTATAATCATTGAAAAATATAAGTGGGATAGTTTGCAATGATTTGCCCATAGTGGTTATAATCATTAGATCTTAATTATGGAAAATATGATAAACTTGGTTGAGGATGATGATAAATAAACACAGAGGGTAATGATGAATTGGAAAAACCTACTAGTAAGGAGATGCTCATCCAAACTAATAAAAGATGAAATTATTTCATGGTTAATTATTATATTTGGGATATGATTGGGAGTGAATCAGTATGTCAGTACCGAAGAGAGGAAACCATTTACCAAATAGACTTTTTAAAGCTAAGGTTTATTGTAGTACATTTCGATAGGCATCATGGTATAGCATCATGAGGACTTGGCCAAAATGTGCATAAGAAATGACTCTTATAATCCAATACTCAATAGAAATTAATACACCAATGATAGAAACCATGATGATAATGTAAACATATGAATATAGATGGATTCAAGTATAGGTGTGGGCAAGGAATCACCCAATGAACACACATAAACTAAATCAAGGTAACAGTGTTGAAAGCAAACAAAAAAGTAGACAAACAAACAAACTAAGTAGAAATAGATAAATAAACAACATAATAAAAACCCTATGAACATTTCCCTTAGAAATAGGTGACAACTTAACAAATAAACAAAATGGGGGAATAAAAGAAAAGGAAGGGGGTGGCTGAGCTATCTCCATATGCACTAAATAAGTGGATGCTACCTACATAGTTCTATGGATGTAATATCCAATAAAAAACTTTAGGCTAAATGTAGTTCTCTCAAGGAATGGGAAGAATGTGATAACCGATGAAAACAAATAGAATGGATATGATATAAGAAGAGGAATGGTCTTGCAAAATGGTAAGTGCATGAGAGAAAAGGGCAAAAAAGGATGGGGAAACTAAATGACAAGTGATTTTCTTATAACTAAGTAAGGGTTTTGAGAATCCTTAAGGCAAAGAGGTGGATAATGTTTTTGTTCTTTTCTAATAATTTTTCAAATGTTTTTGGAATTTTTTAAAAGTATTTCAAGTCGATCAAGAATGATGAGACACTAAATGGTTCAAGATCAAAAAATAATGAGAGTGTTCAAACTTAGGTTTTTCACAAAATGGTGAGAGCATGGCTTAGGTTTCTCACAAAATAGTGAGAGCATGGCTTAGGTTTCTCATAAAATGGTAAGAGAATTCAAACTTAGGTTTCTCATAAAATGGTGAGAGCGTGGCTTAGGTTGCTCACAAAATGGTGAGAGCATTCAAACTTAGGTTGCTCACAAAATGATGAGAGCATTCAAACTTAGGTTTCTCAAAAAATGGTGAGAGTGTGGTGAAGGGTGACTGAGTTGACCTTAACAAGTATTAAGTGTTGCATACATAGTCCCAGAGTAGGACCTCAAGTCACTGTAGTTCCACCCTTACAACTAAGGAATTTGACTAGTGTAGTAGCCAATTCAAATAAAATAAGTACAATTAGTAAAAAGGCATAATATAACATAGGAAGTGGCAAGTTAGTACATCAAGGCTTAATGTTACCCCTAATTTTCCCATAGGAAATTATAACTAGGACACAATGGCATAGATTAATGGTACTAATTTGCTCAAAGGTAGTTATAACTAGTAGCAAGATTAGTGGTAAAAAAGGAATAACAAATGAAGGATGCAACTATCAAAAATTCTATCACATTGTCCCAAAATACAATCTCTATCTAAAGTACTTGATCAAACTAATGAAACTAATTAGATTCTTTGATGTTAAAAATGTGTAACAAATGGAGAAAACCAAGGCTAAACATGTTAGGCTTTAGAACACACTAGGCTGATAGAATGGAAGCAAAAAGTGGATACGGTGAAGATGACAAATAAAGATGGTATTCGTACAAAGAAAAATAGTGATAAAATGGCATAATTTAAATGGTCCTTATAGAAAATACACCTTAGCACTCAAGCATAGTACCACTTGAGATGAAGGATATTCATCAGCTCTAGAAGTTCATCTCTATCTGGTGTGGCAAGCTTGTATGCTCCTGATCCATAATCTATAATGATAATGAAAGGCCCTATCCAGTTGGGTTTAAATTTTCCTTTATGCTTCATCTTAGTTGTGGTATTATTTTAGTTTTCTTTAAGAACAAGATCACCAAGTTCAAATGTTCTATACTTAACACATCAATTATAGTGGCCTTTAATGTGGTTCTAATATGCTTGAAGGTTATTGAGCATGACTATGCATTTCTCATCAAGTAGGTCTAGCTCTTGTAGGTGAGTGACTCGATAGTCATGATCATCTAAGACATGCTTGAAATAAATGTGTAGTGAAGGCAATTAAACCTCAATGGGAAGGATGGATTTAATACCATAAACAAGTGAGTATGGTGTGGCTCCTATGGGGGTACGATGGTTGGTATGATATTCCCAAAGGGTAAGGAATATCTGGAGGTGCCAATCATGATTGGAATCATTGATAATCTTTTTGAGAATGCTGAAAATGGTTTTATTTGATGCTTCAGCCTAGCCATTACCTTGAGGGTAATATGCTATAGACAAATATTTTGTGATGTTGTATTCAGTACATAACTCGTCTACATCTTTATTCGTAAATGATCTTCCATTATTAGATATAATGTTAGATCAGATACCATAGTGGCAAATGAGATGGTTGAAGATGAATTTGTAAATTTGATTTCTAGTCAAATAAGTGAATGGTATAGCTTCATCCCACTTAGTTAAATACTCAGTGGTGGTAAGGATATGTTTATGGCCATTAGATGAAGTGGGGTTGATTTTCCCAATGAGGTCAAGTCCCCTTGTAGAAAATGGCCATGGTGTCAACATTGGTTTCAAAGTTTTTGCTAGGGCATGAATCAGATTAGCATGTGATTAACATTTGTCACACTTCTTTACATATGTAGCAGCTTATGCATCTATTGTGGGCCAATAATAACTAGAATGCAAGAGCTTTTTGGATAGGAATGCCCTGCTAGAATGAGTTCCACATACTCGATGAACTTCTCTACAATGAAGCAAAGTTCCATCAAAAATATGATGGTAAAGGGTGGATCCAAGTAGAGTATAATGAGTGGAATGATGAATGAATGCTTTGGTTTATTTTTGATATAGGTTAGGTGGAAAAACATGGTCATGAAGGTAGTTGTAAAGGTCTGAGTACTAGATAGAATTAGGACCAATAATATCACAAATCATGACAATGGTTGAAGGTTCATGAGTTGGTGCTAAAAAATTCTCAATGAGGAACTAATACTCTCTAGCTTTATCAATTTTTTGAATCAAAGAACTAATAGCATCTATGGCATCTATAGTTTTTATACTAGCCCTTGGTATGTGCTCAAACTAAATATTGACAATTTTTCACTTGAGAGTGTCAACCATGGCTTTATATAGAACCAACTTGTCATCTTTGGTTTGAAAATGATTTGTGACCTGATTGATGATTAAATGAGAATTACCATAAACTTGAATATGAGATATATTCCAATACACTACTTGTTAAAGTCCTGTAACAAGTGTTTCATACTCAACCATGTTTTTTGTACAAGGAAAGATAATTCTAAATGATTTAGGGATTAAATCCCCTTATGGTGTAATAAATAATAGGCCTACCCCTAATCCATGTGTATTAAATGAACCATCAAAATATAGCTTCCAAGGTTGTTCCTCAAGGTGTGTGTTAATGATGTTCATTATGGATTCATTAAGAAATTGAAACATGAGTAGTTGTGTGTTTGTGAGAGGTACTTCAACAAGTTGATCTACAAGAACTTATCCCTTGATTGCCTTCTGATTGACATACTCTATGTCAAAATCATTGAGAAACATGATCCATTTAGCTATTCTACCTTGAAAAACTATTTTAGATAGTAGATACTTGAGTGGATCTACGTTTGAAATGACCATGGTCTTATTATTCAACATGTAATGATGTAGTTTCTAAGCTATGAAGAACATGGCTAGAGAAGATTTTTTAATAGGCGCATAGTTATGTTCATATGTAGCCAAGGTATGACTTAGGTAGTATATAGCATGCTCCTTTCCATTGTCATCATGTATAGTATATAGTTGCTTTAAATTGGTTGGTGGTGGCATCTCAGCTATAACATGGAATTTAGTCGAATCAACTTTGATACCTCTACGAGACATGATGAATCCAAGTAATTTTCCTAAATTTATACCAAACACACATCTCTTTGGATTGAGTCTAACTTTGTACTCCTATAATATTTCAAATATATGACATAACATTGCTAGAGGGTCGGCCTTCATTTTGGATTTTCCTAATATGTCATCAACATAGTCTTCAACAACATCATTAATCATATCATGGAATATGATAGTCATGTCCCTTTAATATGTATCTCCAACATCATTAAGGCCAAACAACATTACTTGTTAACAAAATGTTCCCCATGGAGTGGTGAACACTATTTTATGTTGGTCTTCTAGTGCTATTCTGATCTAGTTGTATCCTAAAAATCCATCCATGAGTGAAAGCATTTCATAACTTGCTATGGAGTTGAAGATCATGTTGATATTAGGCAATGGAAAATCATCTTTGGGACAAGCTTTGTTGATGTCTCAAAAATAAATATAGATTTTGATCCCTTTAGGCTTTTTACTAACAAGTACCACATTAGAGATCCATTCTAAGTAGTTAATGGATCAGATACATCCTACTTCTAAGAGTTTTTCCAGCTCTTTATTTACCAATAAAATAATTCAAGGATACATCCTACATAACTTTTGTTTTACTGGTTTGGCATCAAGATTAAACATAAGGTGGTGCAAAACCAAGGTAGGGTCTAAACCTAACATGTTAGAATAGGCCCATGCAAAAATATCTACAAATTATTTCAATAGAGCTGTACAGATGTCACATTCCTCTAAAGTGAGGGACATGCCTAATTTTATCCATTTTAGGTCTAATAGAGTCTTGATATTTACATCTATTGTATCTTCAACTAGAAGGGTCAAACCATCTTCTAGGATAGTAGGTAATGGATTAAACTATTGAATTATATGAGGGTCCTCTTTTACGAATTACTCTTCAACTTCTCCTAGGCATGATGAATCTAAGTCCCCTAATGGGAGATCTGGCCATGTGACAAAAAACATTTGGAAATTATTGAAGAATTTGATCAAATATTTGTTGTTTCTCAAAACTGAAATTGGATCTATAGACAAGTTCATCATTGGTGGTCTCCTAGTCTAAATTTGAAGAAGAATGAATACCCCCATCTAATGAAACCTAAAATAGGTTTTTACCACTAGAATAGCCTTTATCTTTACTCTTTCCCTAGTTAGAAAGCACGTTAAAGAGATTTTTACTTTGAGACCTCAATGTTTTACTTATTTGTTTTTGGCTATGGGTGTTCATTCGCTCTCCAAAATAAGCTATAGGATCTAATGTGATTAAGAATCCTAATTTTTGGTCTCCTAATGAAAATTTGTCTATAAGGCCTAAGAAATCATAGAATGCCTCATCATTCTAGAACTCATCAATCAACAGACTGGATTCTTGTTGGTCCCAATCTATCAGTTAGGGATAATATAATGGCAAAGGGTTGTGATGAATGTCCAAAGTAAGGGTAAAAATGGAAATATTATTAAATAGGTTAGTTTTATCTAGGTTATCAAAGGTGAGGCTATGATCAGATTTTGATTCATTATCTACATCATCATCACTAGTCATTGGTGATGGAGTTTGAATAAGATATGTGGGGTCACCCCCAGGTAGTTTAAATCCAAGTCCGTAAGGTATTTTATACTTAGTCATGGAAATTAGCTCAATGATTCCTTGTTGATTTGGTCTAAGGCCTCTTCATTCATAATTTTGATGCTTCATGATCCTATTGGGAATAGGATACTTTGCATTTTTATAACAATCAGCTTGGTTGTCATTGTATAACCATGATTTGTCCCATTCAAGAGGGTTAGGTCCTAGTCCAGATGTTGGTACAAATGTGATAGGTCCCTTATCTTGATTCTTTTATTTCCAATGCATATGTGGGGTGACTTTAGGTTGCCTAAAGGTTTTGGATTCTGAGGAAGATTAGAAATATGAAATATATCATGGGTCACATACTCTCCTGATCCATTATCTGAAATGGTGAAATGATTAGAATCTTTAGGAGGTAGCATGTGGGAAAGAGAATCCAAGGTATTAGGATCTATGCAATTATTAGGTGAAGGATCAATAAGTATAACCTTTTCCTTTATCCTTTTTGTAGCTTGGATTCATGCCATATTGATAATTGTAGCTTTGAAATTCAGCCTCAATATGTTTGAAGTGTTCATATGGGTGTAAATCTCCTGGAATATTCACTTCTATCCTTGAGTGGGAAAACTTGATACATTGGTGCAACATTGATGGGACTGCATAAATCTCATGTAACCAAGGCCTACCTAGAAGCATATTGTATGATAACTTAAGATCAAGCACATGGAAAAGTGTAACATGGGTTAAAGGCCCAATGATAACTAGTTAACTAATGGTGCCTTGAGATTCTCTTTCTTGATTATCATAGGCTTTGATAGTTATTTTTTTTAGCTATAGATCTTCTATTATATACCCAAGAAGCATGATGAGCTTTAGAGACACTATGTTGAGGCCGGATCCATTGTCTATAAAGACACATTTTAATTTATGCCATCTTATATAAACTTCTATGTATAATGGATTATTATGGATCAGGGCAAGAGAAGACATCACTTTGGTTGAATGTGACTTGTTGGGTTGGAGCTAGGTGTCCAACCAAAGCTTGGAATTTATCATGGGATATGTTACTAGCAATAGTGGATTGGGTCAAAAAATCATTCAAGATGTTCTTGTGGATTATTGACGTTCATAGAGAATCTAAAATAGAAATTTGTGTTTATTTCTTCTATAATTATTCCACAATATCAAATTTCTTACCTTGGTCAGTAGTGAATGGTTTATTTTGAGGCTAAACAGTTGGTTAGATGATAGGAAAAATGGTAGATGGTTTTGGGCCTAGGATAGTAATCTTTGACCTTCAAGTTGTGATTGTACAATCAAGATTAAATAATAGACCATTGTTGCTAACTGATGTTGAGAATGGTGTGGGACCAGATAGGATAAGTCTTGGTTGTGGGTGCACTTGTATGTGGTCACATGGCAAGGATGAGTTGTCGATATAAGGTCCAAAAGGGGAATTCCTAGTTTTTGGGTTTGCCTATATGTATTCCCAAGTCAAAGAAGGATTATCCATGTAATTTGGCTGATTTGTGTTATTTAACAATGGTCTAGGCTAATTAGTGCTTTGTCTAGGATTAATGGAGATGGTATTAATGCTAACCCCTATAATGTGACCTACAACCCTATTGTAGTCATGTGCAACTGCATGGTAGGTTTGTTGGTTGCTATCATTTTGACCTTTTTTTTGTCCATTTTTTTGTCATTATTGGTTTTATTTATGATTTTATTGATTCTATTGGTTTGGTCTTTGATTTTGATTTTGTTGTTACACTGGTCATTGTTGTTGTTGCTGATTTTTTTATTGTCATTGATTGTTATGTCAAGAAAAGGAATTTTGATAAATTCTAAGAGTTTGATTAGAATTGGAAGCACAATTATCCAATTTTATCTCCCCATTCTCCAACATATTCTCACTTAAATTCTTAATTTAGACACATCTTTGTATATTATGCCCGTTGACCTGATGATAGTCACAAAATTCATTTTCCCAGTACCAATTAGGATAAGGAATGCCTTATGAATAATGCTTTGGTATAGGCCAACTAATCATATTAGTGATAGCAAGCTTATAAAATATAGATTTAATAGGTTCTCCTAGGTCACTAAAGACACGATGTGTAGGCATGGTTCTCTTAGGAGGAGGGTTTTATAAGGGTAACAATCATTGTATTTATTGTGCAGGTCTTGGTTGTTGTGCTTGTAGCATTGGTTAAAGAGGTTATTGGGTAGGAGTAAGTTAAAAAGGTGGGGTAGATTATGTTTTCACCATTTTTACATGATGGGATTCATTTACTCCATTTCCCAAAACATTCCTATTACGGTTGAATTGCTTTGGTCTTTCTTGGTTATTGGCTTGTGTTAGTTACAATGTTGGTGCTTAAATGGGATGTTGATGTTGGTAATTTACCTAATTAGTAAATTGATTTTAATTAATGAAATTAATCTTGATAACTACTTTATTTATGAGTACTCACTTAATCAATAATTCTTTGTCGATGATTTTCTTGAAAGTATGTACACATTGTAGTTATAAATGTAAGCTATCTCACTATGAAAAATTTTAGTAAACACAGTGGGTAATTATTTATCTAGTAAATTGTAAGTGAAATGGCTTGTAATGGCTTTCCATCACTATAAATAACTTGCAAAACTCTCACCAGCTTTTTTCTTTGCTTGTGTTAAGTCCATTAATGAAATCTCATGCTCAAGATTATAGGAAAAGTGCTACACAAACTTATCAAAAAGATCATCAAAATCCATTTCTAAATTTTTGGGTAACTTAAAAAACCACTCCAAGGCTTGTCTAACCAAGCTCCTTGGAAACAACAACAAAAGGTATATGTTGTTATATGCCATTGGCTGACATGTGACAAAGAATTCGGCCAAATAAGCCTTACGGTCACCTTTCCCTTTATATTTATCAAATTTCGGTGGTTCATATATTGGAGGAAATGGTATCTGTAAATACTCCATGTTGAATAGATAGGAACATACATCATCTAATTTAAAATTTTTAGTTTGTTTCCCAGCTTGAATGGTAGCAATTACATCCTTCATTTATAGTAATTTTTGGGATAAGAAACTAGAAGGAATATTGGTTTGAGGGAGAATCTTGTTTTGGGAGGTCACAAGTGGGACAATTTGACCACGATATAATGGACTATGAATATGCATACATGGATTAGGATGTACTTGAAATTATACACTTGGTTGCATGATATTCTAGTTTGGGTTGGTGATAAAGGTTTGACTTGGAAGATTTTGTGGTTGGGATGGAGAGATATGTTGTGCCTGTTATGGCTAAAGAGGGACATGCTATTAACTAATAAACCCTTGTTGTTGAGTGGGAACTTATAGACCAAGACACTGTCTCTAAATTTGTGGCACATTTTGAACTAATGGTTGTCTAGTAGGTAGTTGAGAAACATGAGGACCTCCTTGTTACATTAATCCCTATGGGGAAGTGAAAGTAGGTTATAGATTTGGCATCTGTTGCTGACCAATACGTACACATTATTGACTAGGCATTGCTTGGTTGTGGATTGGCATATTAGTCTATGACTGAAGAGGTATGTTCATCATTACTAGGTGAGATGGAACATTAGTTTCCCCTGATTGAGGTGGTAATGTATTTGTCCTCTATTTCATTGATATACTAGATTGTGCTTGTTTTTGTGGAATACTACTCATTTCTTGTTAAGGAGTAGGTTTATCATATTCTATCATTGAGGCATGACATTAGATATTGTTTGATTACCTAATCCCAAAGGTTGTATACTTGAGAAAGTAGCTAGTTGAGGTTAGGGTGTAGAAACTCCTATTCCCTGGTATGATAATCTACTCATGGAATTAACTACAAGCACATGTTGTTGGTTAATTGTTTGTGTGTTAGTACTACTTTGTTCAAGATTAGACGTTTTTTGCACATTGTCCACTATGTTTGGTTCACTATTCTATATAGAGGCTGAAGACACTTCTTTAATAATGGGCATGTGTATCAAGCTATCTATCAAAGTGGTTTGTATGAATAGGTCATAATTTGGTTTCTCTTGTCTAGTTAACTCTATCAACACTCCTATTAAAGGAACTAGGTCAATAAGAGGCTTACTTACCATGTTCATCTAATCAAAATCATGTGCTAGATTCAAGTAGGTTTGATACGCTGTCTACATTTGGTTAAAGTGGTCTTCCATGATGTTTTTGCCTCACTTAGATATATTAGGATCTTGGTATGTTGTTTGGACTACAGCCATAAGATTTCTAGAAGAAGCTTATTGATCATAAATGATATTATGGGGCACTCTTACTAGACTTGGTAAATTTTCATGGGGGAAGTCTGCTGGAAACTTGGCCCCTACCTCTATAGATCTAACCAAAATCTTGTCTTTGTTCTCAAACAAATGTCACTCAAACAAAAATGGATCATACATGGAATCCATATTAGTATAATATGACTATTGAAGTACGAGTTTGTCTACTATAAATATTATAGCTAGGTATTGTGTGGTTTTCTTTTGGTCTTGTTCTAAATAAGGTGGTGTGCTAACCAGATAGTTAGCCAATGGATCTTGGCTTTGTACCCCTCATTGAGTATTATAAGAGGGATAAGAATCCATCTCATAAGCAATATTATCCACATAGGGGTCTTGCACCATTTCTTCCTGTGCAACTACATTACTAATCCCTGGATTGTACATGAGTCCACTATGAGTATATGAATACATATTGGGATCCATAGTCAATGTTTTGTGATAAAAGGTCAAAGAGTTATACAAAATATAAAAAGGACAATGTCTAAAATATATGATGTTCCAACTTGGCCTAGATTCATCAAAAGTATCAAAAGGTTTATGCAAATATTTGTGAGGAAACAAGTTAGCATGAAGTATCTAACATTTCACTGTTCACATAATGATAAGCAAGTAAATGGATCAAAAATCAAAATGCCAAATTTTAAGGTTGAAGTGTTTCAAATTAGTCTAATCTATGAATTTAAAAGTTGCTAGGTATTTTGGCCAAATGCAATGTCAAAAGCTAGGCTCAAACAAGGCATGTGATAGGACTCTTGGCAAAATGGCGTCAAAAGCTAGACTTTAAAAATAGATGAAAGTTTTAATCAAACATATTTAAAAAACTTCTAATAAACACTAGGAATTTGATTCTTAGACATGAACTCGATCAGCTAGGTATAAGGTATGAAACAAAATTCACTTTAGAAATAGTCTATTTTTTCACAAAAAATGGTATAAAACTTGGTTCTATTGACAAGCAAAATAGACAAAAGTGAACAAGATAATTGTTTTAGATAAAAGATCACAAAATTACACTTAGATTGGTTTGAAAATGTAGGAATAAATTTGGAACTCTATGCAAGAGGGTCTATGAAATAATATTTGAAATGTTTTAGGTAGTGTAATGATGCTATACTACCCAAAAGATGTGACAAAATATTTGTTTCAAAAACTCTCTAAGGCAAATATGTTTTCCCACAATTTTGATAGCATAACACTAATTTTCTTGATTCAAAATGTTGTGGTGCATAGACTCAAAGTGCAAGTGTTTTAGCATAAAATGGCTTAAGTCTATCAAATGTTGATAATGATTATGAGTCTTAAACAACCTTCAACCTAAATTGGAAGTTAAACCTTAGTTACCTCAAGCTTAGTGAAAATGGTGAACCCACTTAACAAATCAACCTTATGAACTTATAAAGGGTGCAATTTTTAACTTAGATTAGAAGTGAGGGACTTAAACAACTTTGGTAAATATCTAGACTCAATTGGACAACATAATTATGCCAAAGTGGATGATATGACTCTCAAGCTTTTGATGAACTTTTGAACAAGTCAAATTTGATGATCTCACATGGGAAGCATAACATGTCTTTGTTCAAAGGAAAATTTGGAATATGTGTTTGGTTTGGACTTGTTTGTTTACACCAAGCTTTGACTTCAAACATGACTTTTATCTAGGACAAGACCAACTAATTACCCACTCTTAAATCCTAAACTGACAAGGTTGCTTGGGATTGTTGGAATCCTTCAATATACATCATTTGAGATGATTTTAAGTGTTCATCCAAAAGTAAATGTGCATTATATAGTAGGGGTTTTACACCCCCCCTTCTCTCAAATGATAGTGCTATGGCATGGACTTTGGGGTACACCTTTCACCAATATTACTTTCATGGCAAGTGGGGATTTGTCTAAGCTCTAACAAGTTTCTAAATGATCTAAGGGAATAAATTACATAATATGACTTTCACACCAAACAATATAAAATAAAAGTATGGATTTTGGGTCTATATCACTTGGCTTGTTACAAAAAGGTCTAGTCCTTTTTGCAACCACTACATCTTGTTATTCGCTCAATGTAGTGTGATGTATAAAGTGCCACTACATCTTATGTGTAACTCCAAAGGAGCCAAATGAAATCAATGCTAGGATATGAAACCTTAGGTCAAAGATTCCCTAAATAACTTATAGGAGGTGATGAAGTCCCCCTCACAAGCCAAGTTTGCATAAAAATAAAGAAAGCATGAAAGTAGAAAGACTTTAGGGTCATTTTCAAGGTCACCCAAACTTTTATTATTTTTTGGGGAGCACTTTATATGACTTTATTTATAAGCCTTGGACTAGGCTACTTGAAATAGTAATGTAATTTTTGATTCTAAGGGTTCCCTATAGGGGACAAATAGAAGATCATACATGCAACATTCCTCTTTTTTCCAAATAAAGATTTAATCTAAATAACTACTACAAATAAAAATTGACAACTGTGTTCAATTTTAATCCCAAATGAAAGTGAGTTGGTGTTCATTTTACCCCTTAGTCTTAGTTGAAAACTTTGAAAGCATTCATCATAAACATCTAAAAAATTTAAACACCAAAACAAAGTTCCTAATTGATTTTTAAGCATACAAATGGTGATTTAAACATGTTTTTATCAAATTTCAAGCTTGGTCCTATAGCAAAAATGTCAGCATGTCCTTTAGCTTTGAAACTCTTTTTGTTTTGAAATAATGGACTTTGGAAAAAGATCTCTTGGGTCTATGTTTTAAGAAAAACATAGTGATCAATGTAAGTTTATATAACCAATAACGGTTACATTTTCTAACCAATGTTGGTTATCTAACCAACATCGGTTATATAAATATAACCAATGACAGGTATACAACCGATGTTGGTTTCACTAACTAATGTTAGTTTAAGATATGTAACTAATGTCAGTCTTACTTGCTAATGTTTATTACTATTTAAAACTGTGGCAAACAAAAATGGAAAAATAAAGTTCGAAAATTAATTTGCAAGAGATTTAAGGGTCTAAATGAATATTTTAAAGTTGAAAAATTATCTTCTTTAGGTGTGAGATGTGTCTAGTCCCACTGGGTGTGACATTATGTGATTCTAGGAATTTGACTCAAGAGAGGATAGTTAGTATGGTGTTAGTTCTAAAATGAAAACAAAATGAAAGAAACACACTAATAGCATAACATCTCTAGGCCTAGACACTAGGGAGAGCGTGGTAGCAAAAAAAAATGACAAACACAACTAAAAAGTAATGAATAAAACACAAGAATTCCTTCACCTTCCTTGGATGCTCCAAATGACTTTGTAGTAGTGGCCTACTCAATTTTGTGCTCATGAAGTCCTTGGTAATGGAAGCTTGGCCACCTCCATATTTCCTTGGCACCTTTGGCTTGCGGCTTAGCTTGGAATCAATTTGGCATGGTAACACTAGTTTCATGAAGCTTTTAGAACCAATTTTGCATTATAACTTTGCATTCTTAAGTATTTTAAATGATGTTCATGGCATCTCTATTCATAGATTTTTTGAGTTTGATTAGAATCAATCTAAATCATCCATCTCAAGATTGAGATGTGTGGTTAAGGATTCATTAAATTTTTTGAATTAAGTTTGTAATTATCCTCATCATGACATTAGAAGAATGGGTAATTAAGAGGCATGGAGGGCATCATGGAAGGCATTGATGAGGAATGAAGGGCATGAATCTTGATATTTGTGGCATTTATGGCCTAAGAATGTCTTCCCAAGAAATGAGGTCACCTTATGATGTAGATTTGGGTTAATTAGCTCTTAAACATGTTTAAGCACTTTGTGCACAAATTACTCAAATTGATCAGAATGTCTTGTTATTGTTCCAAAATTTGAATGGATTAGAATTGGAAGTCATTGTCAGATGCTTTGGATCCATTATCCCATTTAGGATTATACCAACATCAAATAACAAAGGCAAGTGTCTTGTGTAAGAGATTTGATAGGAAAGATCAATCCAGAGCACCTAGTTATAAAATTAGAATTTTGACTCAAAATGATCTGATCAAAGTTAGTTGGCCCATAAATTGCATTGCCCCATTTAGGGATGCCTTGGCCAAAATTGACACTTGAATATGCTAGTTTCATATAATTTAGCGCGTTTTAGTGTTTTTAGGCCAAATTGTGCATTTTAGGTGGAAATTGGTCAAAAGCCTAATTAGAGGCTATCGCTGGCCAAATTTAGGTGTCTACAATGTTATGGTTGACTTTATGGGTCAAATATTTCCATCTTTTGATAAATTAATGAGCTGATTTAGTGGGATATTGCTTAGCATTGATGAAGTGGATAAGATAATTTTTTAGAATATCATTGTGTTGAAACTCTTTAACCAAAAGATTAACCAAATATTCAAGTTACTAAATAGAGTGTTAGGGAAGTTGATTATACCATTATAATACATCACCAGTGAAGGTTTTTACTAAGAGTTTAGTTGTGGCAAAGGTATTAGTTTGGATCTACTCTTTGTAAATGTTGCCAAAGGATTTCAGAAATGAGGTAGGGTCTTTAGTCCCATCATATTTAATAGTTGGATATATGTTACCAATATCAATGGAAATAATGAAGGAAGCTAAAGGCTCATTTTGAATGGTTTGAAGCATCTTTTTATTCATTATGGGTTAAGGAATAACATTACCTAAGGCATCTTGAAGAGGTGGAAGAATGTAATTATGATTAGCTTAAGGATGCATAGTTGAAGGTTGACTAGCTACATTGATTAAATTTTGTTGAAGTTGCATCATTTGGTTGGTGTTAGAATTTTGAATTATGTTCATTTGTTGGATAACTTGGGATAAAATTTGAGTTATATCAGGAGGTGGATTTGTGTTGGTAGGACCTCTCCCCAAATTAGTGTTAGGGGAAGGTTTCTAAAAGAAGGATTATTAGTGAGATTGTTATGTAAGCTTGTATCAATTACTCCCACATTAGTTTAAAAAATTTGAAGATGAGAAGTTTCTTGGTAAGTATTGAAAGGATTAGATCCATCAATTTCATCTTGAGGTGTTATTTACACCATATTATAGTTCATAGATGGAGTAGAAGAGGTGCCCCAAGAGTGATGATGCTCTTGGGAGGAAAAAAGAGGGAGAAATGAATATCCCATATAGTATCTAAATGGATTTAAGCTATCCAAGAAGATTATGATAAGATACTTCATTATGACTAAAGAGAGGTGAACAAAATGTACATAAGGAAAATAGAGAACTAGATTGATAAACAAAGAAGGTAGAAAGTAGTACAGGGTCGACTGGGTCAACCAAGCACAAAAAATAGGGCCTAAAAATAGTACAAGGTCGATTGGGTCAATCTAGTATAGTGAATAGGGGATGAAAAAGATACAAGGTCAACTAGGTTGACCCAATACAATTAAAAGGGAAAGTTAAGAGGCTTATAGCAAGTTATGAACTGAAACAAAATAAGTTTTTGCAAGAAATTTGAAAATAAATAGCTAAAAGGAATAAAAATAGTCAATTAGATTAATGTTGGCCAATCCAATTGAGGCACACAACACAAAACCTTGCACCAACATTGGGTAATGTAAATTTTTTCAATATAAAATACAATTGAATAGGAGCAAGAAATCAAATTTGAAAGTAAATAGTTAACTAATTGGTCAACTTGAATGTTTATTATATTATTAAGATATGATTTCAAATGTGATGGGAAGTTGGCTATAAGAAAGGAACTAGAATTATAATCTAATGATGGTTTTAGGTAGTTTGGGTTGAAAGGGACTATAGTGGCAATGATACAAGCTTAGTATTATAGCCTACCCGCTCACTTCACACATTGTGGTGATAAGGATGTCAGGGGCTTAGCTAGAATATACCATTACCCATGTATTATACTTGACCATAGTATCAAGTTGGCTTCCCCCTTGGTGATGAAATCTAAGTAGGTTAGCCTTGGGTAGACAAATGTTAAAATTCTTGTTTAGATTATGTGATTTTGTCGTGTGTGCATAAAATAGAAAATAGTGAACTAAATGATTAATTGAAAACCACCTAATTAAACTATGTGATCTATTCTAAGAATGAAAGCAAAAAGAAAAGAAAGTGTGAATTTATTACTAGCATATAAGGTTAATTCCAACTTTGAAATAAGGTACAATGTTAATATTATTTCTCTTAATTTTTGCTCATTTTTTAATTATTGAAGAAGGTAAGAAACTAGTAATAAGGGTGTCGTAGAAGAACTTGGTTGTTGTGTGCACATGATCCAAATGAGTGTGGAGAGTTAATTTTTGTCTTGGAAGGATGACTTATAGATATGAAAGCACTAAGAAAAGGGTTTGTTAGAAAGATAGTTAGGTAGACTGCGTAACATGAGCTAGATCCAAGAAGCATGAGCTTGCTAAGAGGTTTTCAATCTATTCTTTGATAACAATTAAGTTAAAAGAGATAAAAGTAAGGTACTTACATCAAATAATAGAAATTACTAATATGAAATACAATAATAAATAGATGCTTGGAAATGAAAATGACTAAATATAGTAATAGTAGGTCAATATTAGTGCTAAGATGGATTAGGTTAGGTTTAAAAAATTAGGTAGGGGTCTATGAATAGGTAGGGACATAGAAAGTTATAATTTGTTGGGGGAAAGGGGTTGGAAATAACTTGTTATTCTATGCCATAGTGACCATCGATAATCAGGGTGATCATCAGTGATTGAACTGATTGTCGATGGTTGGGTAACTATCAGTGGTTGGAGGTGACTATCAATGGTCTAGTTGACCATCAAAGGTTGCCTATGGAATTCTTGAGGTACTCAAAAAGGAGTTAAAAAATGGGTTAATGATTATGTAAGGCTTTTTTTAAGGGTTCAATTAGAAATTAGAGGTTCAAAGATAGGTGAGAAAGGTCTGATGGGGGAGAGAGGTTAGGAACTAAAATAATAAAACTTAAGTACAAATATACCTATTGATTTTTAAATGGTTAATTATTGATGGCTAGAGAAATTTTGGTAGAGTAACGGTACTTTACTTGAGAGTAATTTTGGTGGAGGTTTGAATCTCTATTATTTTTGTTGAATTACTAGAAGAATACTAGATAGAAAGCTTGAATACCTATGTGCAAGAATGTTCTTGTGATTGATTTATTTCACCTCCTACTCCCCTCCTTTTATAGACAAAGAGAGATGGAGGATAGAAGGTTCTCTAGGAGGTTGGCTTACTAATTTCAAAGCTTGGGAGTTCATTAGAAACATGTAAGGCATGCATATTTAATTATGTCATGTTAGCTTACACACAAATAATATTTATGTAAGAATGAGGAAGATCTGACCATCGATAGTTAGCCTAACCATTGATAGTCAAGCTGACCATCAGTGGTTGAGTGTTCAAAGGAAAAGGGGTCAAGGTGGTTTAAAAAGGGTTATGTTTAAAGTTTAGTTATTAATTTAATTAGTTTAGTTAACTAGACCCAAGGTTTGATGGGTTGGTTAGTGGTTCAAGAAGGGTTAGGTAGTCCCTAGGGGGTCTTGAGTAATTTCATCATCTAAAACCATCGTGTACAGTTTTATAATGTCTAAATTTTTCCCTTTTATATTATGTGGCTTTAAATTAACAAGATACAAAAAAATAGATTATTGATCGAAGGTCTGCTTACCTTGAGTATGGGATGAGGTGTTCCCCCCTCAAACTAGGAGTCAACGAAGTGAAACCAAAATCAAGTCAAGGTTTTACAAGAGGCTTATGGTGAGTCAAGAGGTTGATGACAAAAGGGTGGTTGGACATTTGAAGTGCAAACATGCACACAAAATATAACTAAGGGTGATAGTTGAGATTGCATAAAGACTAAAGTTACCATAGTTGGTAAAAATAAGGTGGGTTTTAGAAGAACTGGTGACAGGGTAACCAAGTCACATCATTAGGTATAGATGATCGGGTCATCCCTATCAAGTCTCCTAAATAGGGTTAATGTTTTCATAGGTATTCAAGGTAGGAAGTGCTCCTTTAAAAAACACAAATGGTCTGGTGTGTAGTAGGTGATGAAAATTTTATATGTTCAACATGGAAAGGTTGGTCGAAGTAGTCAAAAAGGACTAAGGAAAGGTTTACATAAAGTACACAAAATTTTGGGTCAAATATGGTTGGCATCAAGGTGGACTTGGTTTAATGGTTGGTTGGTTAGAGAGGGTATTCTCTAAAGGTTGTTTTTAGTTTTGGGGAGAAGGTAATCTTCAAAAATTTGTCACTTAGGTGTGGGTGCCTCAAAAAAGCAAATGTTAAAAAGGTGGGTTTCCTAACCATCGATGGTTAGGGGTCCCAAATCCAATCCTCTATGGTCATCATGACCATCAATGATCAAGGGGAAACCCTAAAACCATAGAACATAAAAAGTTAAAATGAAAATTCATTTTTACTTTTTGCTATTTCAATTTTATGTTGTCCATGCATTCTAGTAATTTAGTGATTTGGTGTTGTGTGAGAGGGTTAACTGAGCATTTTTCTGACTTGGTGATTATTGATTGGTTGGAGGTGTGTGTTGAGGTGATCTACTAGGACCAAAGATACAAGGTAGATGAGGATGTAGTTGAGTAGTGGGACATGGGATTCATCCTCGACAATGGTTAAGGAATGAGGTAGGTTGTGTTTTAAATTGATAGATTAGTGGATTTGGTTATTTTGATGTTGATGTTGAATTTGGGTCATTTGTGGTTATTTTGGTAGGGTTTCAGGGGTTTGACCTAGATGTAGGTTTTTATTTGTGATTTTAAAAATTAGCTGATGGAATTTGAAATTGAAAGAGTATTTGGGTTAGGGGTAAGATACAAGATAGAATTAGGTAATTCATTTATTGAGTTTTGTTATTTTGTTGGTTTTTAGGAAGGTAGGGTTAGGTTTTTCACCACAGGTCACACATAGTGACTATCAATGGCTCAACCTAACCATCGATGGTCAGACTTGATTTTTGGTGGTTGACTACTAAATCAAAAAGGTCACTTGACCATCAATGATCATAGTGATCGTCAATGGTCAAGTGATTGGTGAAGGTGGGTTGATAAAAGAATTTAGGAAAAATGGGTTTTTATATGTTTTAAAGGGTTGGAGTAATTAAAATTCCAAGTGTAAGTTAAGATAGGGAAATTTCTAGGTAGGAGTGATGTGTTAAAATGGTTGTTGGTTAGAGTTAGGTGTTGGTTTGATAGGTTTAGGGAAGGTGTTGAAAATTTTGTGGGTTAGGGTAGATGTTAGAATAGGTTTATTTAGGTGGGTTTAGGTTGATAAAGAGGTTGATGTAGGTAGAATGAAGGTCATAGGATGTAACAAGATTACATGGTTTCCTATTTAAGGGATCTGATTTACCATATTGAGATTAAGGATAGGGATGAGTAGATGGAGCTCCTATACAGTGAGGATCAGGCCTTTGCTAGGTACAATGTTGGTGGTTTTGATTATGGTACTTTTTACCAAAGGGATCCAAATGAGAGGTGTTTGATGACTATGATGAAGATGGTAGTATCCTATTTTGTGTTGTTTGATTTGAGTAGTGGGTAGTTTCCTTATCTACTACTAAGTGTGTTGGTGGAGATGTTTGGTGGGATAGTGTTTGGTTTGGAACCATTTTATTAGTTCATATATATAGGGAGATGTGGAGATTCTAAGCTCACTATAAATAAGGGATTAGTATGGGGTTTGTGCTCTATTGTTAGGCCTATGAACATATTAGGGTTTTGAGACCATTGGGGATACCATGGGAGGGCTACACCTAAATGGATTTTAAAGTGCAATTCATGTGGTGGAGGGGTGACTATGCACTCACAAGAGATGGAGGAGGTGTGAGAGATATTGATTGGTTTAGGGATGCATTAGATGGTTTGGTTATAGGAGATGTGTTCTAGAGGTTATATGTCAGATATCCTAAGTGGGATAACTACACTCAGTATGCATTATCATTGAAAAGCTAGAGATGGATCTATAGAAGGAGAGAGTGTGAGATTGAGATCATCCCATTTGATAGAGTTTGTAGATAATTTATCCTAGTGCAAGGGATTCTAGGTCCATTCTTGAGGTATAAGAGGGAGGATACCAAGTTTTTACTTCCCAAGCCACAGCTAGAGGAGGTGGTCCTAGATCATGAGGAGCTACCTATTAGAGCAAGGGTTGATGATGTTAGTTTTGTTGTTGGCTATGTTTCATGGTACCAAGACCTTTATGAAATGGTTAATTTTAGGTTGGATGATGGGGGCTAATAGGCCATTGATGTGGATCCAACTAGTGGGGGTCCATAGGTATAGGGTGGTGGCCCTAATGGACAAATATGAGAAAAAATGGCTACTGCATAGACATAAATTACAATATTATAAGGATAGGTGGCCACATTGTAGGGCTATATTTTGACATTACAAGGTCAAGTTTCCATCGTGATAGGTGAGAGGGATTAGGCCAAGACCTAATTAGGCTTGGTGACCCAGGAGAGGGATACCTTGAGATAGAGGAGAAGAATAATAATAATGCCAATAGGACCATAAAATACCATCCCTATGACATGGTACTTGACCATAGTGGAGGAATTGAGTTATTATGAGGCCATATTTCTAGCATAGTGTCTTGAACAACCCTAATAGGGTGAATATAGAGCTATTTTAATAGGTGGGGAAGTTGTGGTGACTCCAAGTCAATGGGTTGTTTTAGTGGGTGGATAGGTAGGCATCTTAGGAGGACCAACACCAGATGTTAGTGGTAATATAGGTAGGGCTAGTGGTATTGGTGTCCCAAGGACATGATAAGATGCATATATATAAATGCACATGATTTTGATATCGGTCTACATGCCAATGTAGCTGTAGACACTAGAAAATTACACATGATAGTTCTAGTTATCAAAATGCCTTAGGAACCCTATCAAACCTTGAGTCTAGTTGACCACCTAGTTAGCTAACTCATCAACCTACTAACTAAACCTTTGTAACTAACCCCTTTTAACTTAATTTGACCCTTTTTTTCCTCAAACACTCAATTGTCAATGGTTACCTTGATCATTGATAGTCAGGTCCTTACCTCCTCACCTTCTTAACACATCACCAACTATGTACAAGATAATGAGGCATAATTTAATGTGTTCATCTTCTGAAAAGCTAACAAAATTTCAAGCATCATGATCAACAACCTCACCCTCTAGGGAACCTTTCAGCCTCTATCTCTCTTTTCCTATAAAAGGAGGGGAGTGGGAGGTGAAAAGGATCCATTTTTAAGAGAAAATATTCTTGCACACAAGTATTCAAGTCTTCTAGCATCTAGTCTTCCTTCAATAACTTAGCAATAACAAAAGAGACTTGAACCTCTACCAAATTTGCTCTTAAGGCCAAAGTATTATTACTCTAGAAAAATTGCTTCAACTTTCCACTATCAAACATCTAGCAAGCTACAAGTATATTCTACTTGTTCTTTGTTATTTTAGATTTCTAGCCTCCCTGACCTAATCAATCCTATCTACACCTTATTTCCTCTCCATTAGACCCTTAATAGAACCATTATCTAACCACCTATCTATTTTATAAATCTTTTCTAGATACCTTTAAAAATCCATAGGCAACCATTGATGATTAGCACAATTGAGGGTCACCCCAACTTATAATGGTTACCCAACCATTGATGATCAGCCCAATTGTCAATAGTTCACCTAACCACTGATGGCCAAACCTAACTTTTTATGTTCCTACCTATTCGTAGACCCTTTTCTACTTTTTTAAACCTAACTTGGCCCACCCTAGCATAAGTATTGACCCACTTTTGCTATATTTAGTCATTTTATTTAATAATCATTCTACTTTCTTCTTGTATTACATTTCATTTACTTTATGTAAGCACCTTACTTTATCATGTCCAACTTGATTGTTATAGATAGTGGACTGGCAACCTCCTAGCAAGCATATGCTTCTTGGATCTAGCTCATGCTAGATAGTCTACTTAACTATCTTGTTAAGGACCCCTTTGTTAGTGTTTTTTATTTGTAGGTTATTCCTTCCTAGCCAAAGAGGATTTCTTGACATTCATTTGGATTACGTGTGCATCACCAACTAGGTATTTCTACCATACCCTTATTACTAGTTTCTTATCTTCTTCCAAAATTAAGAAATGAGAAGAAAATTAAGAAAAAAAATTAGCACATCCGGTGGAAACTAGAATCATCTAGGTGCCCCTTCTTTCTTCCTTTATTCTATGCTCATCAAACAAATCTGAAATTTATTTTAGGCTTAAAATAAACTTATGCATTACATTGATTTCTTGCTTGTTTTAGTTCATATAGTAGCTTTAAAACATAGTAATTAATCATAGATTCACTCTTTTTATCACACACTTATCCACACCACATAATCAATCAACACATAAAAATAAACTTGATACAAGGCTCAACTAGAATTTCATCACCTAGCAGTAAACCTTACCCTTTCTTGAAAATCTCACTTGGAGGTCATTACCAAGGGGAGAACTAACTCAGCTCTCTAGTTGAGTATAAACTCTAAAATTAAATATATCTTGGCTAAGCACCCGACACCCTTATCACTATGGTATGTGAAGTGAGGGGGTAGGTCCTAATACCAAGACACGAATTGAAGTTCAATACAGATTCTCTCTTGAGTACCTAAACATAACCTGGAACAAACCTTAGATTATCTCCTTAGTACCTTATCTACAAACCAAATTTATTTTTCACACTTTCTTAGGAATAATCCAAAAGTGATCTAAAAAGAATCCTAATATTTAAATGCACTTTTAGTGTATCTTTGGATTTCCTTGAATTCTTTTCTTTTACTTGATTTCTTTTTAGGTGTGAGTTTCATCATTTCTTTTCTATTTTCTCACATGGTCTTTAATAGACAATAGTTGACCAACCAAGGACCACCTTCCTCTTCCTCCTATATGGAGTATACTTCAGATGTTGAGGATTATCCTCATCATTCTCTCCCTCCTACCATGTCATAGATAGTTGTTGAGGGTGATGTAAATTTTTCCACATTCCTTGATAACAACCTTGTAGCCTTCCAACATTATCTCAACACCATATCCTACCATCCCCCAACTACTTCATTTCCTCTTACAAATCCACATTTCAGTATGCCTTCCCCTATTATGGATGGTGTTACTTCTACCTAACCTTTGATCACCTGAGCCTCTTTTCTATCAATATCCTATCCACTACCACCACTGAAACCCAATCCAACATTCTAACATATAACCAAACCCCTCTCACACCAACCAACACCTCCAATATAGGGTAAACCTTACCTCTTATTACCTATACCCCATCTACTATGGATATATCTTTTACCCCTATTTCCACCATTCCCTTGACCACTACCAATCCACCAATTTCTATCCCACTCCAAAATTTGGTACTTTCCATACCTCCTACCCTTCTACCTATTAGCACTAGAGTCACCACCCAACCTTAACCTACCACTTCAACCATACCTCTAAACCAACCCATGTCTATCCCTAAACAAACACCCTTGACATCCTACCAATATGTTTATAATACACAAGGATGCATACCACCTTCTACCCAGCCTTTTGTGCCCACATAACAATATAGGGCATCATCCCAACCTTCCATGACCACATACAAATATGTGGAACCTTCTCAACCTCCCACCTCTTATCCATACGTTGTAACCATCCAACCTTAACTAAACCTAATACCCAACTATGGATCTCCCCAACCTCACACATATTTAGTTAAGATGTTAATGGATAAAATTTCTAATATTGAACCACCTATTTGTGGGGATCATAACCTTCTATCTTATGATCAAATTTAAAATGAACCCATTCATCCATCCATTCCTATCCGACCTTATCCTCCTCAATGGGAACTACCTAAGTTTTCTAAGTTCTAAAGTAAATAAGACCCCCAACAACACTTAAGAGCATTCCACTATTCTTGATATTTGATTGTATATGATGATGTTCTTCTTCTTCTTTGTACCTTCCCCTTGTACTTATCTAAACTAGACTTAGATTGGTATTGTTCTCTCACCAAAGACTCTATATTCTCCTTTTCTCAACTAGCCCAAATCTTTTTAGATCACTTTTCAGTCAATATATCTAAAAAGGTTTCCATTACTTACCTTTATTACATTAGGCAATTTGATGATGAATATATTTCCAATTTCGTAGCTAGATGGAGAGGTCTCATTAATGAACTTTATTTCTCATTACCCCAACTTGAATTGATTGAACTCTTTTCTTGAGGTTGTGCCAAAAATATTGCTCCAACTCTTCAGGTTCAAACTTTTAGAACCTTTGATGAGGCATTTACCATGACATGTAAACTTGAAATTAGAGCCATTGATGAAGGGGAATCAAAACCAAGAAACAATAATTCCATATTTAAATCTAATGAACCTTCTTCAACCAAAAATACTAACCCAACCAACCATCCCAATACCAAGACAAAAGCAACCATAAACATGATTATCTCAAAATCTACTCCACCTCTAATTATCAACCAACTAAATCAAACCAATTCTTCCAACCCATCAAACCAACAAACTAACCACCAAAACCAAACCAATCCAAGAAAAAATACTCCCATATTGGAGTCATATGCTTTGGTATTGGATAAACTACTTAAAGATAAACTCATTCAACTTTATCCTATCTAACTTCCCCAATAATTGGATGCCTCTCACCTCACACTTGGTTGGTACAATGAAAATGATCTATATGCTTTCCATCATGTCCTTGGACATGATGTTAGTAGGTGAAATACCTTTAAAACTATTGTCAAAAACATGATTGATAAGGGTGAACTATCATTAGATAATCCTAATTCACGTCCAAAATAGTCCCTTGATATCTTTCAAAAACCTTTTCCTAACCATGCACCTTCCACCAACCATGACAACAACCAACTAGAATCATCTCGTGCTCATGAGGTATAGATGGTCAATATTGTTATCATTGAACCTATTATTGATGAAACCATTACCTTAATGACCTCTTCTTCCACACCAATTATTTAATTGGTGGAATATTATTCTATTCCTTTTGATAACCAAACAAAGGAAGAAACCTCCTCTGTTTCAATTGAAGAGACCATTGATTTACCCACCTCTCCTTTGATATAAATACCAAAGGATCCAACCATTGTTTCAACTACTTATTCCTCCAATCCACTTATGGAAGTGGTGGAATCACTAATTTTTCCTTTAGATATCCAAACAAAGGAAGCAACCGCCACCATTTTTACATTTGAACAAACCACACCCTCCTTACCTACCATAAAACCAACCACTCCTCCTTTAAAAACACTCTAAATAAAAAGATCATCTCCTCTATTATTTTCATAGAGACACCATATTCCTCAACCATCAAACCTTCCACCCAAGACAAAGGTGAAGAAACTATTCCCTCACCTCAACCTATGGGTTTAATATTTGAAACCAATAACTAAGGAATCAAACCCATCTATAAACCTTTTTCTAGATTGGTTCAAAGTCTAGAGTTTACCTCTCAACCCAACATAGATAGGACCACCTTTTGGCACCATCTTGGGATACCTTACCAAAATAAACAAGAACCTTTAACCTCACTTACATCTACCCTCAAACCCATCATTACCTCAACCCCATCTTTAGATACCTCTTACTCCAAAACCATAGGGGAATCTTCCAACCCAACTCAATCTAAATTTGATAAATCACCCTACACCCCTTTGACCAAACCCATCAAGAACTCAGGAATAATTCCTACCCATAGCTTGGCTCATCCATATTTGAAGTTGGACTTAACCCCATCAAGTCCACTAAATAAACCTTTGACTAAACTTATCAAAAGGGTGGAACCACCCAAACCATCTAGAACTAGACCCATACCACCCCCTTCTCTTTTACCTTCAATTTTAGGGCCCCATCCTTCTACTATCCCCATTACCTATTCCTCTTCTAGTAAACCTTCTCCTTTTACTCTACCTATACCTACCTTTACCAAAATAACAAAATCCCCATCATTCTTAACTAACCTAGCTACCTTACCTTCCCACCTATCACCAAACCTTCACCCTCCACCTCTAAATCTTCCACCTCCAAACAAACCATAACCAAATAATCCCAACCAAAACCATCTCACCACCTCTAACTTCCATGGTAAATCTTACTCCCAATAAGGCTCCCACTCCTAAAACCAAAAACCCAACACCCTCAACACCTTTGATCAAATCTTTTCAACCATTCTATAAAGATTGTTACAAATCTCTTCTTTAACCTTACCACCCATCAAACCTTTTGATCCTTCACATCATAAACTAGCATGGTTCAATGATAATTTGATTTGCCTATACCATAGGACATCAAGACATGATATAGATAACTATAAAGCTATCCAAACACTTATCCATAACTTATGAGATGAGGATGATATGTTATTAGATTAACCTCCCTTGAGCCTATTACCAACCCAACTACCAACCCAAACCATCTAGGATTTACCTATTCCCATGATCTCACCTAAGACTAAGGAGGAATCAAAGCAACAATCCAAACCAACACTTCCCCTTATCCACACCATTCATATGGTTACCTTATCTTGGGCCCAACAAAAAGATAAAGGAAAGGCAAAAGTGTCTATACCATGGGCATACCCTTCCAACCCTCAACCTTCCAACAAAACCCAAACACCTTCACCATTACCAAAACCCTAGGTATCCATTTTGGGAGCATCCTATTCTAACCCTTCTAAATCCATTCAATGTGTAGTGTTGAAACAACTTCACCAAACACTGGTGAAGATGAGCTTATATGAATTAATAAAAACCTCACCTCCTCATCATCAAACACTGATAGAGATTCTAAAATCCATAGAGATCAAACCAAATATCCTCAACCCCTTGCATCCTTTGTTAGAGTCCTTCAACTTTCCACCCTAGTGATTCAAAAATACCTTCTATACATCTTTAAGATCTCGATCCTCCCCTCTTCATCATGGCATACATTAATTAAACCTATATCAAAAAGTTTGATGGAGGGGATAATATCAACATTATCTCCTCCCATACTTATGACCAACTTGACTTGGCAAAGAACATCATGTCTAAAACTGTAATGGTTCTTTTCTCTTTCAATGATACTATGGCCACTACCTTGGGAACAGTTGTTCTCCATATTCATTCGAGACCTCACACCATTCCAAAACTCTTTTACATTATAGAGGGTGAGTTTTAATATAATGTTTTACTTAGATGTCCTTGGATCCATGATATTAGTTGTGTCCCTTACACTTTACATCATTACATTAATTTGATCACTAAGGTCATGTCATCATCATATCGACTAACCTTAGTCCCTTTTCATCTTGAAATATGACATACTAACCCAATGATGTTCTTCTTCGTCAACCATCCACCTCACCACCAACTACTAAAAACTCCACCCTTATAGTTGATGAAACTTCAACAATCTCATCCATCCCTTCTTCATAGATCCCCATAAAGGACCCCTTGAAACACACATTTTGATGTCTCTCACTTAGGGAGTATCATATTCTAGCCTCGGATGCTTTCCCTACTCCTCAAGAGTATGGGAAACTCACCCATTATCCTAGTTATGACCCAAACATCAAAACCATCATCCATTTTGGGCCACCTAATCATCAAACCAATTTCATCTATGGGGGACTCAACCATCCACTTCTTGATTCCTTTACTACACCTCATATTTGACCATTTACCTTTGATTTCTCATATCTCAACAAACCTACCTTTACCAAAGTGTACCTTCATAGGTGTACTTGGAAGGGGTTTGGCCTCTGCATTTATGAATAGGGACCTCATGAGTTATCCATAATCAAAACCCCAAAACCTCATGAGTTATTCGGCCTTGGGTTCATACTACCAAAAGAACCCACCTAACCTAAAACTATCACCACCATTGATGAGGATGTCCCATAATCTCCAACCCCATCTCCCATAAAGTTTGAGGGTTTCAATATGATCCTATCTAACGTTTTTTTATCAACACCATTAGTTTGGATCCCTAACCTATCAAAAGGATGACTGAACTAAAACCCTTCCTCTTATCCATCCTAAAATGGTAGAAAATTATTCTCCTACCATCAACACCATTCAACATCAAGACAATAATTCCATTCTCACCTACCTCAATGCAGTGGATTATTCTATCCATAAATATCTTCCCCTTAAGAATTAAACCATGTTAAAAAAATCTACCATCGATGTCAACTTCGGTACTCAAGATAACCCCTACATTGTCAAGATCAGATAATCTTTGATTTTCATGAAATAACAAGATTACTTTCCTTTATGACCAAATCATAACATTTGCTTATTATTATCAAGATATGCCTAGGATTGACCTTTTCATTTCTCTCCATAACATTTTCATCCATCCTGATGCTAAGCTTGTTTGGCAAAAGCTTTGCAAGATGTATGCTCACATCACCTTTCTACTCATAGAGGAACTTTAATGCCTCTTATCTATCAATTTCATCTAGCCCATTGACTATCCTTAATGGGTTTCTAACATCGTTACCATTACCAAACCCATAGGGGGCCTTCACCTTTGTATCAAATTTCATGACCTTAATATCACTTGCCTAAAGGATGAATTTCCTTTGCCTAGCATCGGCCAACTTATTGATCTTATAGGTGGCCATGATATGTTATCTCTCATGGATGGTTTCTTAGGATACAATCAAATCTTGATTGCTCCCAAAGATCAAAATAAAACCTCTTTTATCACCCCATGGGAAACCTTCTACTATAGAGTCATGTCCTTTAGTTTAAATAATGCTGGCATAACTCATCAACATGCCATGACCTATATCTTCCATGATCTAATCCATAAAATAGTAGAATACTATATGGATGATCTCTTTGGGAAGTCTAAACTTCATAAGGATCACCTAACTATTCTCACCATCATCTTCAAACACCTTATCCATTTCCATGTCAGACTCAACCCTAAGAAATGTATTTTTAGGGTCCTTTTTGGAAAGCTTCTTGGCTTTGTTGTCTCCCTTCAAGGAATTGAGGTAGACCCTAGTGAAGTCAGAGCAATCTTGGAAATGCCACCTCCTACCCACCTTAAGCAACTCTACAGCTTTTAGGGGAAGCTATAATCAATCTAATGTTTCATCTCCCAATTATTAGATATGTGTCAACCTTTTCACCATCTCTTTAAGAAAGACACATCTTTCAAGTGGACTAAAGACTGTCAACAAGCCTTTGATTCACTCAAATAATACCTTATTTTTCCAACTATTTTGACCCCTCCTAAAGAGGAAAAACACTTTTACATTTACATCTCCACCACTGACCATTCCCTAGGGGCAATGCTCACTCATCATGATGAATAGAACAAAGATAAATCATTCTAATACATAAGTCAAACACTCATAGAGTATGAGACTTGAATTCCCATATCGAGAAACTTTGCCTTCCCCTCATATTTGTGGCTTCCAATATTTTTCATTACCTTCTCAATCACAAAACCTATGTCATCACTAACACTGACCCACTCAAGTACGTGCACTCTAAACCATACCAAAACTAACATATGTCTAAGTGGATCATACTTTTAACTAAGTTTAATCTTGAGTTCCTTCAGTATAAGTCAATTAAATGGAAAGTGATTATTGATAAATTGGCCAAATCTCCTCTACTTGATAACCAACCTCTTGCTCTTGAATTTCTAGATAATTCCATCATGACTCTTTCTCATGAGGACCCCACCTACCAAATGACCATGTTCTTCAATGGCTCAAAATGGCAATGTGGTGGGGGTGTCAGAGTTATTTTAATCCTTCTCAATGGTTGACCTCTTCCCCTCTCCTTTAAACTTGAATTTGAGTGTACCAATAATGTGGCTGAGTATGAAGCCCTAGTTATGGGTCTCTAAACTGCTTTAGCCTCAAGAGTCAAGACAATTAGTTTCTTTGGTGATTCACAACTTGTGGTCAACCAAGTCAATAGATCTTACTAATGTAAGAATGATGTCTTATTAAATTATAAACAACTCATAGATATACTCTTAGTATCATTCAATCATTACCTTATCCAGTCAGTTCCATGATAAACTAACAAGTTCACAAATACAATGGTTTCCCTTGCTTCTCCAATCCCATCTCAACCTTCTAAATCTAAGCTATTTGTCACCATCCACCATTTTATCACCCCATATTATATCCATTATGATCTTCCTACCATTTTTAATGTATACACATATCCATCAAACATTTGGTACAAACAAACTTTTGATTACCTCAACTTTGGTATCATTCCTCCCAACCTCTCTTAGAATGATCAAAGAGCCTTTATTTAGAGTACCTCTCATTACACCATAGTAGGGGGAATCCTTTTTTAAATGTAGCTTTGATGTCATCTTTATTCATTTCCTTCAAAATCATGAAGCTTCCCATGACATAAAGGAAACACATGATAGAATGTGTGGGGGAGACTTTAGTGGTTTATCTATCGCTAAATGCATCCTTCAACTTGGATACTATTCGCCCACCCTTAACCAAGACTATTATAATTATGTAAATAAATGTGTCAAATGTCAAAAACATTCTAATTTACACCATTCACTAGCCTATGGCTTACAAGTATCCAAATACTTTTGGTTATTCTCATAATGGGGCCTTGATCTTATTGGAAAATCAATCCTCATTCATCACAACAACACTAATGCATCATTACTACCATTGAGTATTTCACTAAGTTGGTGGAAGCCATTCCTCTCATCTCTACAAAAGCTGAAAATGTTGTCAACTTTATCAACCATCATATCATCTATCATTTTGGTATTCTCCATAATATCATCACCGATAATGGCAAATATTTTAAGAACATGAAAGTCCAAGGTCTTTGCAACACCTTTGGCATCAAGTTAAGCTTTTACTCACCTTACCATCCATAAGAAAATGGATATAAAGAAGCTTCTAACAAGATCCTTAACAAAATGTTGACCAAAGTCATTAATGTTTTAGGTTAGGATTGACACTTTCACATCCACTTCACTTTATGGTCATATCACACTAGCATTCAAACCTCTATGGGTGCTACTCCTTTTTCTCTAGTCTTCGAATCAGAGGTAGTCTTACCTCTTAAAAACTAGATTCCCTATCTTCACATATCTTTTCAAGAGATCATTTCTGAGAGTGACTATCATTAAGAATGACTAACATGGCTTGAACTTCTTATGAGCATCACCTTATAGTGCTTAACCATATTCATGTCTACCAAGAATGAATCAAGTTCAATTATAAAAAACACCTAAAAGAAAGAGAATTCAATATCATGACCTTGTTTTAAAGGAAAACCAACATGTCACCAGCATGGAGAAAACCAAAAGAGGAAAATTTTCTTTCAATTGTCTTGGACCCTACATCATCACCCATAAGTATAGATCAAGAGCTTATCATTTATCCTCTATCAAAGGCAAACTATAACTTGAGCCTCTCAATGCTTCACATCTATGTCTATTATTTTGTTAAAGAAGGATAGAAATCACTTTTTTATCTAACTTAATCTCATCCCTTGATTTAAGAGATTTTCACCTTCATCTACCTATCCCTCTTCCTTTGAGGATAATCAATTAAAACATAAAACCATGTGATTAACCATCACAATTATATACCAATCCTAAATATAGGTAACACAACTCTTCTTGTAGCATGATTCTCATTGATACTTTTCATCTTTAATCAGATAAAATCCCATGATCATTTGAATCACTATAGAGGCCCATTTTCCTAGAGTAGCTATAGCTATACCACTTGCTAAGCTAGCCCTGTACTCTCCATATCTCATCTCTTATGGACATAGTAACAACACTATCACCTTATAGTATCTCAATTCCTCAACCATAGCTAAGTGCCATGTCATCAGAATCATATAATGTGGTCCTCCTATTGGTGCTACCACCACTTTTACCCTCTATATCAAAGTATCTCTCTCTTAGGTCACTAAACCAAAAGAGAACTTTGCTTGATCTCTCTCTCTCTCTTATCAGTGTAAAAATTTGGCCCTATAATGCAACCATCTACCCTTGTAATGTTGTAATTTTTGCATGTGCAATGGCTAGTGCCACTCATTATCTATTAGGATCACCTACCTATACCTATAGACCTCCACCAGTTGGGTCCACATCTATAGCCTACCAACCCCTATCAACCCACCCAAAATTGGCAACTACATGTAGGGCATGATACCATACTACATATCCATCAACAAAACTAGCATCATCTAATGTTACTCTAGCTAGTAACTCCTCATGATCTAATACTACATCTTGTGGTTATAGATATGAAATTAGAAACTCTACATCCTCTCTCCTATACCTCTAAGAAGAAGCCAAAATCCCTTGCATAATACAAAATTATCATTGAACTTTATCAAATGGGATAAGCTCTATCTCTCCCTCTCTATACACAAATCCATCTCTAGCACTGTAGTGATAGAGCGTGATAGTTTTAATGGGCCCACCTAGGCTTACCCACATATGGCCTCCATACCATATAACCTATAATTAGAACCTCTAAGGCATCTCTGAACTAATCAATGTCTCTAACACCATCACCTGCTTTAGTCAATGCATAGTCTCCCCTCTATCATAGAAAACCCAATGTGAAGTGTACCTAGGTGTATCCATCCCATGGCAACCCCAATGGCCTCAACACCCTAATGTGTTTGTATGCCTAGTAATGGAGCATGAACCTAACATTGATACCATATCACTGGTGAGCTCAAAATCCCTAGAGCTCCCTATAAATATTGAATAACAAAACAAGAGCCCACCTAAACACTATCTTACCCAGTAAAATCTCTACCAATACTCCTAGTAGTAGATAGGGAAATCGTCCACTACTCAAATTAGGTAATGCAAAATAGGATAGAACCATCATCATCATAGTCTTCAAACATCAATTTTCTAGAGCCCTCTAGTATAAAGGCCTATATTTTAAGCCATTAGAATGCCACCTGGCATAGACCCAATCTTCACCATATAATAGTTCCATATGGTAATCCCTCTTCACTCTTAATGTGGTAAATCAGCTCCCCCCAAATAGGCAGTCATGTAATCCTATGCACATCCTCTAGTAGGATTCTAATCTCTCTTATCAAAAGTAAAAATGTGTTCATGGTTGGGTCTCATCTCTCAATGAGGGCCACAATCATAGCCACATCCTATGATAGGTGCTGATAATGAACCATGTCTCTAAGGCTGACCTCCTCCATGTGCATCCACTAACCATAGTCATCCCATCATGGATCTCCACAAAGATCCTAAGAACCTGATCCCTCATCTAGATCTGGTCATGTGCCTAAAAAATAACCACATTAGCATGCACACTTAGTTTTCCAAATCAAGCTCAATACCAACCTACACCTACCTTTTTCAACCTATTTTAAACTAACCCATTACATCTACCATATTACCTCTATAATTTAAACAATAATCCACCATTATCGGCAAAATTCTCACCACTCTACCCAACTAACTATTTAATAATATAAAACTTACTTAACAATTACCCTATCTTAACCTATCAAACAATAACTAACTCTATCCAATAAAACATTTATACTTGACACTTTTTCACTAAGACCACCAACCCATCACTTAACACACCACTTACCTTAAACCTATGAACTAGGAATTTGACTCAAGAGAGGATGGTTAGTATCATATTAGTTTCAAAATGAAAACAAAATGAAAGAAAAACACTAAATAGCATAACATCTTTAGGCTTAGACACTAGGGGGAGCTTAATAACAAAAATACATATGAAAACAACAACTAAAGTGCAAAGAAAAACTTCCTTCACCTTCCTTTGAATTCTCCAAATAGCTTGTTTAAGTGGCTTGCTCGGCTTGTGCTCAATGAGTCTTCATCAAAGGAGGCTTGGCTATCTCCTCTTATCCTTGGCACCTTTGGATTTGGATTGGATTAACAATTTGGCTTGAAAATATTAATTTGCATGAAGCTTTGGAATCAATTTAGCATTATAACTTTGCATTATTTGAGTTTTAAATTCTTGTTCGTGGCTCTTCTATTTATAGGTTTTCAAATATGGTTAGAATCAACCTGAACTATCCATATAAAGATAAAGATGTGTGGATAAGGATTAATTCAATTATGTAATTAAAATTCATACATAGGCTCACTAATATTTGGGATAGAGAGGCAATTAATAGGTATGGAGGGTCGTAATGAGGCATGGGAGGCATAAATCTTGATATTTTATGCATTTATGACTTATGGATGCCACTCCATAGGATGATGTCATTTGATGATGTAGTTAATGAAAATTAAATTCCAATAAATATTTATTCAAAAAATTCCATGGAATTCTTAATTAGGCTCATGATTTGAATTAATTAGATTTAAGCATGATTAGTCATTTTGGTGTAAACCTTGGCTCTTTGGTGCATAAATTAATCAAATTAGTTATAATGTCCTATTATGATATCAAAGTTTTAATGGATTAGAATTAGAAGTTGATGTTAGATGTATTGGATCTATTATCCCATTTAGGATGTTGTTAACACCAAATAACAAAGGCACATGTCTCGTGTAAGATATTTGATAGAAAAGAGAAATCTAAGGCACCCAGGTGCAAAATTAGCATTTTGACTCAAAATGATTTGATTAAAGTTAGCTAGCCCATAAAATGCATTACCCTATTTAGAGATATTTTGGCCAAAATTGGAACTTGAATATGTTAGTTTCAAATATTTTAATGTATTTTAGTGTTTTTAGACCAAATTGTTTATTTTGGTGAAAATTGGTCAAAGCCTAATTGATGGTCATTGGTGGCCAGATTTAGGTGTCTAAAGTTTGCCCCTATTTTGGAAGATGTTGCAAACTATAGGCAAATAAATGTCTTCTCAAATAATAATAAATGACATGTATGCCAAAAATAATATGATGATTGAAGAACAAAGTTCCAAATGGTTTTTGAAAAGCCTATGATGAGGCTCCCTCAAGGGAGTGGCCATCACATATGTGGCTGGATGATCCCTCAAAAATAAGTAAGAATAAAAATGTGGAATTAAGCCATGGGTGAGAATAATTGAAATGAGAAAATTCTTGCATAAATTGATTTAAAAAAGATACTGATTTGCCCAAAGGTGGTTATAATCAAGAATAAAAGTCAAAAATAATTATTTGCCCATAGGCAGTTATAATCATTAAGATGAGATGGATTGGATAAATATGAGAGTGCCCCAGTTAGGGCTGATTATCAAGAATAACTCAAGGATATATCCTATAATATAGATTAAATATGAGTGGTTTCAAATGTAGATGTGATTGTCTAATGACTAAAGAAGCCACAAATAATTAGGTATACAAGGATATGTAAGATGATAAAAGGGATGGATAGAAGAATAAAATTTGATCATTAGAAAAGATTTAGTTGTACCTACCAATGAGGATATGCTCATTCTTATTATCAATAATACAACTAGAATGCTCAATGGTTGATTTTATCAAGGGCAAGATGGGAGAATTTTACCAAGGTGCTAAGGTGAAACTTTTGCAGCTCTATTGATTTTAGACCTTATTGAAGCTAATTTTTACTATAGCATGTAATGGTAGGAATCATGATAGAACACCATGAATACTTGGCCAAAATATGTGTAAGTATTGACTCTCTATCTAATAAATAATTAAAAATAATGAACTAATGATAAAAACCATGATGATAATGTTAACGCATGAATATGGATGGACTCAAGAATAATGTGTGTAAGGAATCATCCAATACATACATATAGACCAAGTCAAGGTAACAATATTTAAATCAAAAAATAAATCAAGAAATCAAACAAACAAATAAATAAAAATCACATAAATAAACAAATAAATTGAAATAAACAAACAAACATAAAGCTTGAAAACAAAAACAAAAGAAAGCATCCTAACAATGATTATGCCTCAGTAGGGTAGACAAAGGATAATTGACTAGGATTAGACAAGATAAATGATTTTGTATTTTTATATATTTGAATTTTTTTGGCAATTTTATGTATCTTAACTTGTTAGAGAATGACAAGATACCTACTCGTAAAATAGTGAGAGTGTTTGGCATAAATTGCTTACAAAAAGGAAAGAGCACATAGAAAGGGAGACTAAGGTGACCTAAAAATGAATTGAGCATGGAAAAAATAGCCCCAAAATGACCTTAATTTATATTAATTCCATCAACAAAAAATACAAGGAAAAACCAACTACGTCCTAACAAGTTCTCAAATCTAGCAAATGGCTAGTCAAATGAAAATAGTGATGCAGCAATGCATGATAAAAAAATGTTTCCCCTAATTTTCCCATAGGTGGTTATATATGGGATACAATGGCATAGATAAATGATACTAATTTTCCCACAAGTAGTTAAAATTAGTATCAAGACTAGTGAAACACTGATTTACCCATAGATGGTTATAATCAGGCTCACATAAACTAACTTTGATATGAGATGGAAAAGGAAAGATATCTTGCTAGATCAACTATCACAATACTTTCATAGATTGTAATTATAAATAGGGATTTGATTTATTATTAAAACTTGATTTTAATCTCCTTAAAAAAATTATAGGAAGAACCAAAGTAACCAAGATCAAAACAAGATTAGATAGGATGACTAAAAATAGGCTTTGATCTAAACGTGAATGATATGGTAAAATGGAATAGTTTTACTCTAGGTTAATGATGGGTTTGATATATTGGATAAAATGGTAAGATTGATTCCCCCAAGAGGTAAGGTGATTATTTAGGATATGCAACAATGGCAAAAGGATATGTAACAATGACAATGGCATGGAAATGAAATGGTATGGTACATGTTTGGTTCTAGCTTAGGTATGATAAATGGCATATGATTATGTTGTTTTTGCTGAAGTGGAGATGCACATCCTAATCAATAAATTATATAAATAGAATACATGATCATGTTAATTGATATCCCACACCTAATCTAAATAGTTACTCTGTTAAGAATTGCCTATAGATTTGGTTGTCAAGAATGTTTTTATGATCTTCATTGGTCATTGATTCAAATTCTTTCAAACATCTAGATATGGTATCTTTTTAGTATTTACAAAGGAATGTGTGATCATGGTTGGTAAACAAGGATTAATGGATGGTAGGTTTTATTTTTAAATGGAATGGTAGATGATAATAGAATGAATGATGGAGGGAAAATAAATAAAGATTGAGACTTTTAGTCACACATAATGTTGATGATGTCAAATTCAACATAACTTTGGTTATGGTGAGGCTACAGACTTGTTCTCTTGATTAGGACCACCAATTTTTTTTGTTTTTTGATCTTGAGAGTAGATAACATATGATTAGACTATAGATTGGAAGTTATTTTGATTTGATCTTTGATATTATCTTCATCAAGTAGTAAGAAATTTTGTGCTTAGTTATTGGTACCTCAATGAGGTTTTCACCAATGAAGTTATCTTGATTTTCCCATAGTGCCTTTGAGAAGGTTTCACTAATAAACATTAGCTTTTTGCTTTGATTTTCTTCCAGTGCTTTCAAAAAAGTTTCACTAAAATATGCTAAGTTTAAAATTTACATGTCCCCTAGCACCTTCAAAAAGGTTTCACTAGGAGAATATTATTTTGTTACATGAATTTGGTCTTGGCATCCTTACTCTTCTTCAACTTCTATGTCACCATGGATCTAGTTCAATAAAGTGTGATTTTTTTAGTCCCAATAGACACTTGTGGGAGATGGAATGCCAATGAAATAGCTATATTGGTTATTGTTAATGGCCTATGGAATGGTAATGGAATGGGGTTTGGTTGCACAATCCTCGTAGAAGATACTGGGATAACTTATGTTGAAGATAAAGTACTCATCCTAAAAAACTATAGAAGGATAAAAAATGTATTCAAATTGATTTTCAAGGCATGCATAACCAATGTTGTAATAGTCATGAACATATTATGTATCTGAATCTGACTCCAACTCAATGGACTCTAAATTCGATGTTGAGACTAATGTTTATTATAATTTTGATGGTAAATCTAATGTCAGTCTAATAATAGAACCTAACTCTAACTTTTATTATTGATTTGATGGGTATTCTATTACAATGATGTCTTGTTGAATGTTTGGTATTGGATAAGTAAAAACCTATGATGGCATAATGGTCTCCATAAAGACTTGTTTATCAAAGTGAGACTCTTAAATGCTAGGAAAAAGGTCAAGAGACAACTCCTTAGAGATTAGCTTGTCAAATGGAGGCTCTTGAAAAATAGGCATATGGTCAAGGTAATGATTTGCCCTAATGTGGTTATAATCATTAAGAAGTGACTCAAAAAATATTGGCTCATTAGAGTGAGATTTCTCAACAATAGGTATAAGATTAAAATGTTATTCATCACAAGTTGACTTATCATAAATGGTTGGTTCAATGAAATAATCTCAGATTGGTTGGTTCTCTTGGCCTTGGTTTCCAATGAGTTAGAAAATACCAATTTTAAACACATTTTGGTCTTCAAATGATTGGTTTAATTGAGGTTGGAATGAGATTGGTACTGGATGAGGAATGGCCTATAGTTGGATAGTGGTAGGGAATTAGGAAGCATGATTGCTTGCATGAGCCAAAGGATGAAATCCTAAAATAGTAACAATAGGATGGTGTGGAGTGTGATTATTCACACAATCCAAAGGATGAGGTCTTGTAAGGATGAAGGGGAATTGTGGAGCTTGATTACTTGCACAAACCAAAGGATAAGGTCTTAGAAAAATAAGTTTTTGGTGTTATGGATTATGGTTACTCACACAAGCCAAATGATGAGGTTTTGATATGGAAATGGTATGACGTTGTGGTCCTAGAATAGAAATGGTATGACGTGGTGGACCCTAATTACTCACATAATCCAAAGCATTGAAGTCTTCTTCATAAACCATATCATTTCAGTCAGGGTTTTAAGTTGGATTATAAGTTGGTCCTTGAATTTGTTTCCCATATGGAGTATTTTAGGGAGAATAATAAAACTCCTTAGAAATTCTATCTCTGTAGGGTTTCCTAGTCAGATTTTGTGTGGCCATTTTATCATAAGGTGGGTTGTATGTGACTCCACCATAAGTGTAGCTAGACATATCTGTATAAATGATGAAAGCTCTAAAATAAAAGGCTTAGATTTTTTTGAACTCTAAAAAACTATGTTCAAAGGACAAATGGTTCAAACTTGGTTGAAGATGGAGTTGTATCTCCAAACAATGATTTGATCATGGAGTTATATCTCCAAAATGGTTTGTGATAAGATTTGGCATAAAACAGTCTAACGCCAAATGTCATATGCACAAGAGGTCAAGCATCTAGATAAAAACTAGCATGTCAAAAGTCTAGGTCAAAGTGTTTCAAACAAAGTCTAAACTCGGAAAGGGAAAAGAGTTGCTAGATCTTTTATCCAAACATGGAGTCAAAAGCTAAGCTCAAACAATCTGTGCTAGGACTTTTGGCTAAATGGTGTTAAAATCTAGACTTGAAATAAAGGCATGATGTGAATTTGATTTAATCTAAAAAGTTTGGAAATAACTTTGACATAGACCTAACACATAGAATCAAACATAAACATGATAAATTGGCATAGGACATAAGGCAAAAGGCTCTTGAAGAAAGGCTATGCTCTCCCAAACAAAGGCATAAAAATGATTAGGATAGGCATTGAACAAACAAACCATAAATAGTTTTAAAATTTTGGTAATCAATTAACTAAAGTTATGTAACCCAAAAGAGAAAGATCTATGCATCAACCCCATGAATTGAGGCCTAAAAAAAATCAATCAATGTTTGAATCCAAACTTTGACAAGGTTAATTAAAAATTGAATGTTGAAAACTAAGTTTTGACCAAACAAGCTAGACAATATTAGACAGTATGACGGCCTATAAACAAGGTCCAAATGGTATACATGACATGGTTTGAAACAAATAGTTTTTGATACAATGGTAAACAAGTCTTAAAATAAATTGAGTAGCCTAATGGCGTAATCATGATCAAATGATGTGATCAATGATATGTTTCAAAGACTCAAAGGTTTAACTTGATAAGCATAATGGTACCCACCTCAACTCAAGTGACACACACACAAACAAGTTTAGAAAAAATTTCAAGGTACAAGTATGGTGTTAAATAGCCAGAATAATGCCTCTTTAGATAAAAGAGTGGCATATAAACAAATTGGTTTTTACATGGTTACAAATAACTAATCAAGTTTTAGTCTCAAAACATACCAATCAAAACTAACCAAAATACACTAAGTATAATCATCCAAATCCTATCAAGGGTATGACAAAGTGGGGTTGACTAAAAATAATTAGTTTTTTATCATTTTAGATGGATCAATTACATAATGAAATTCACATCATGATGCAAAATAAATCCATATAATTGGGTGTTTGCAATACTTAACTTGTTACAAAAAGGTCTTGTCTTTTTTTCAACCACTACATCCATTGCTTTCTTAGTGTAGTGTGATGTCCAAAGTGTAGATACATCCCGTGTGCAAATCCAACACTAGAAGGTGTTTTAACCACTCAAACCTTTGATCTAAGTAGGATTGGTTGAATTTAGTGATGTGAGATGAAACCCTAAGTCAAATATTCCCTATAGAACTTGTGGGAGGTAATGAAGTCCCCCTCATAAGCCAAATTTTCATAAAAATAAACGACTGAATAGAAAGACTTTAGGGTCATTTCAAGATCACCCAAACTATTAAAAGCTTTTTGGGGAGTGCTTTAGATGACATTCTTTCTATGCCTTAGACTAGGCATGTTGACAATAAGGATGACACTTTTGATTCCAAAAGTTTCTTAAAGGGGATGGATGGAAGAGTATACATGCAACATCCCTCTTTTTTCAAATCAAATTCTCTTTAATTTTGACTCAAGAGAGGATGGTTAGTATCGTGTTAGTTCCAAATAAAAACAAAATGAAAGAAATACACTAACTAGAATAACATCTCTAGGCCTAAACACTAGGGGGAGCTTATTAACAAACATACATATGAAAACAACTAAAATGCAAAGAAAACATTCCTTCACCTTCCTTGAATGCTCCAAATAGCTTGTTGAAGTAGCTTTCTCAGCTTATGCTAAATGAGTCTTCATCAAAGGAGGCTTGGCTATCTCATTTTCTCCTTGGCACCTTTGGCTTTGGATTGGCTTAATAATTTGGCTTGAAAATATTAGTTTTCATGAAGCTTTGGAATCAATTCAACATTATAACTTTACATCATTCAAGCTTAAAATTCATGTTTATGGCTCTCCTATGTATAGATTTTCAAAAATGGTTAGAATTAACCTGAATTATCCATCTCAAGATGAATATGTGTGGCTAAGGATTAATTCAATTATGTAATTGAAATTCATAAATAGGCTCATCAATATTTGGGATAGATGGAAAATGAATAGGCATGGAGGGTCTTAATGAGGCATGGGAGGCATAAATTATGATATTTTATGCATTTATGGCTTATGGATGCCACCCCATAGGATGATGTCATTTTGATAATGTAGTTAATAATAATCAATTTCCAATAAAGATTTATTCAACAAGTTCTATGGAATTATTAATTAGGGTCATGATTTGAATTAATTAGCTTTAAGCATGATTAGTCATTTTGGTGTAAACTTTGGCTTTTTGGTGCATAAATTAATCAAATTGGTCAAAATGTCATGTTATTGGCTCAAATTTTGACTAGATTAGAATTAGAAGTTGATGTTAGATGTATTGGATCCATTATCCCATTAAGGATGTTTCCAACACCAAATAACAAAGGCACATGTCTCATACAAGAGATTTGATAGAAAAGAACAATTCAAGGCACCTAGGTGCAAAATTGGCTTTTTGACTCAAAATGATATGATCAAAGTTAGCTAGCCCATAAAATGTCTTGCCCCATTTAGGGATAATTGGACAAAATTGGCACTTGAATATGTCAGTTTCAAATATTTTAATGTGTTTTAGTGTTTTTAGGACAAATTGTTCATTTTGGTAGAAATTGGTCAGAACCTAATTGATGGTCATTTGTGGCTAGATTCAGGTGTCTACCAAACCTACACTTGACACTTTGATATACAAATACAACTTTCAAAAAAAAATTAAACAATCTTCATCTATACCTTTTTAAACTAACCTCTTCTAAAAATAATCAACTATCGATGGTTATACCAGCCATTGATGGCCCTGTAACCCATTTTTCCCTTAGTGTTTAACCACCAACGGTCAAGATGACCATTGATGGTTGGTATTGAACCACTTATGGTCACTATGTATGACCACCAATGATCACTGTGTGTGACCACTGATGGTAAAACCTTAAACCTTACCTACCTTAAAATAACACCAAAAATAATAAAATAAACTACCTAAAACTATCCCTACAACCCAACCCAACTCAAAACCTCAATCAATTTTAAATTCCATCTGCCACATTTTTTGATTTCACCCATAACATAAAATAGGGAAAAATCACCCATACCCAATTTCCAAATGATAACCAAATACCCAAATTCAATTTCAACAACCAAAATCAACTAATCTAAAAACTTAATATACCCCCTACCTCATTCTTTGATCACTATCAAGGTTGGAGCCTGCATCTAATTATTCAGTCATGCTCTCATCCACATTATATCATTGGTCCCCACTAATCACCTCATCAAACAAAGTCAACCAATTACCAACCTTTACCTCAACTAAATGCCCAATCAACTCCCAACAAAACTCTAATGTGCAAAATCACCAAAGCACAAAGCATGGAGGTCAAACTTGTCAAAAGGTGAAAATGATTTTTATTTTTCACTTTTTTATCTATGGATTTTTAGGGTTCCCCCCTGATCATCAATGGTCAAGGCAACCATTGATGATCAACCCTGAGAACCCCTAACCATCGATGGTCAAGGTCCCATATTTTTTCATTTTAGGCACTTATACCTAAATTTCAACTTTTTGAGATCATCTAATCTCCCCCATACCAAACCATGAACATTTTTGAGATTAACCTTACTCAACCCACCATTAGACCACATCCACCTTGATATTGGTCATTTTAACCTGAATATTTGCATATTTTTTGATGACTTTGCATTGGTCATTTTTATCATATTGACCAACCTTGCCATGTTGACCATTTAAATTTGTACCACCTATTGCAAAAATATACCATTTGTGTTTTTCAAGGAAGTAATTCTTACATCAAATACCTAAAAAAACATCAACCTTATCTAGGAGACTTATAGATTAACCTAATCAACTATGACCAACATTATAGGCTGGTTACCCTATCACTTGTTCTTCTAGAACTAACCTTATTTTTACCAACATTGGAAAGCTTGGTCTATGTGTGATCTTTGCTATCACACTTAGTCACATTTTGTGTGTATTATTTATGTTTCAAATACCCAACCTATTTTATTACTACCTTGTGAATCACCATCAACCACTTATCAAACCCTTACTCAATTTTAGTTTCACCTCATTGACTCTTGGTTTGAGGGGGAACACCTCCTCCCATACTTGGGGCAATTAGACCATGACCAACAATCCATTTTTTTAAGCTTATTAATTCAAAGTTAAATAATAAAAAGGGGGAAAATGTAGATACTAAAAAAACTACACATGATAGTTCTAGTTATCAAAATACCTTAGGACCCTTATCAGACCTTGAGTCTCGTTAACCACCTAGTTAGCTAACTCATCAACATACTAACTTAACCTTTGTAACCTCCCCTTTTAACTTACTTTGACCCTTTTTTTCCTCAAACACTCAACTATTGATAGTCAACCTAACTATCAATGGTTAGCTTGACCATCGATGGCCATGTCCTTACCTTTTCACCTTCTTAACACATCACCAATTATGTACAAGATAATGAAGCACAATTTAATATGTTCATCTTATGCTATTATAATGAAATTCTAAGCAGTTTTATCAGTGACCTCACCCTCTAGGGAACCTTCCATCCTCCATCTCTCTTTGCCTATAAAAGGAGGGAAGTGAGAGGTGAAAAGGATCCATGTTTAAGTTATCAAATCTTTTCAAACATAGATATTCAAGTATTCTAGAATTTAATATTCATTTAACAACTCAATAATAGAAATAGAGACCTGAACCTCTACCAAATTTTATTTTGAGGATAAATTACTATTTCTTTAGAAAAATTGCTTCAGCCTTCCATTATCAAACATTTAGCAAGCTGCAGGTATATTCTACTTATTCTTTGTTATTTTATATTTCTAACCTCCTTGACTTGATCAGACCTATCTATACCTTATTTCCTTTCCACCAGATCCTTAATAGAACTATTATCTGACCACCTACCTATTTTACAACTCTTTTTTGGATACCTTAAATAATCCACAAGCAACCACCAATAGTTAGCATAACCATCGATGGTTACCCCAACTACTGATGGTTACCCAACCATTGATGGCCAGTCCAACCATCGATGGTTCACCTAACCACTGATAATCACTATGGAATAAAAAATAAAGTTATTTTCATCCCCTTAACCCCAACCAAACCTAACTTTCTATGTTACTACCTATTCACATACCCTTTTTTATTTTTTGAACCTGACTTCACCCACCTTAGCACAAGTATTAACCTAATTTTACTATATTTAGTCATTTTATTTAATAAGCATTCTAATTTTTTCTTGTATTTCATTTCATTTACTTTATTCAAGTACCTTAATTTATCATTTCCAACTTGATTGTTATCAATAATGGATTGGCAGCCTCTTAACAAGTGTATGCTTCTTGGATCTAACTCACACTAGGCAATCCACTTAACTATCTTGCTAACGATCTCCTTTGTTAGTATTTTATTATTTATAAGTTATTCCTTCTTATCCAAAGATGAGTTCTCAACATTCGTATGGATTACACTTACATCACCAACCAAGTATTTCTACCACACCCTTATTACTAGTTTCTTATCTTCTTCTAAAATTAAGAAATGAGCAAAAATTAAGAGAAATAATAACAAGATGTACATAGTTTGAGAGGGAGAGAGATATACATTATTAAATGTATTATTTATTTTTATGACATGATGTATATGATTTTTATGATTTTAATGATGATATATAGATGTGGTTTATATCTAGATGTGATGTATGCTTCATGGTTCATGGTGTACATGTTTTGATGTTTTATGCTTTATGCTTATGAGATATGGACTCAGTAGCTTAAGCATGTGATGCTTATGGATGATGTTTTATGATACATGATTAGGATATTTATGATGATGTGTAGTTTGATTATGGCTATTGATGGTTTGATTATGATGTTTATGAAATCACATAAAGCAAGTTAGTTAACAAACTAGATGTGGAAAAAGAGATAAGAAGCACGAGACATATATCTACATGAACCAATGATAAGGATAAATAAAAAGTTTGATTATTTTTCATTGGTAAGTACAAAATAAAACCAAATTTATATTGTCTTAAGGAACATAAGCCCTTCAAATTCTTCACATTAGCATGCTTTGGTTGATAAAAAGGTGTCTTGATCACATTGTGTCATGTAAGCTCATAATCCCTTGATTTATAAATGATATAAGGGGGAGGTAGGTGGTAGGTGAAAGGTAAATTGGTTGATAGGTTTGGTAACCTTATGTGGGTTAATCTTCTCATTCTATAGTTGACCTAAGAACCATATTAGACAAGTCCATGTCTTTATGAAAGGTGTAGACTGATCAATGCGAGAAGTCTACTAATGTTAGATATGAAATTTGAATGTAGCTTCCTTGGGATAGCTTATTATAATTTTGATAAGTTTGTGAAGCTGATTGATGTGGGAAGCTTCAAATGATTACTTTTAAAAAGTTTGACTTAGCCATCCTTTAAGGGAGTGGTCTAAGTTTGGGTTTATTTATTTTGGTATCTATCCTTCAAGGGACCATTATGTAATGCTAGAGATATGTGACCCAAGTGATATTTTGGTATCCCAAATTATTTTTATTTTAGGTTTAGATATGGACAAGTCTACATAGGCTTAGAGGTTTACCTTAATGAGGGTAAAACTTTAGAATAAAAGATTAATAATAGGTGAAAGGGGTGGTTTTGAGAGACAATAACCATGGGATTCCATATAATTAGAGAATAAAAATTATCCATGAGAACCATGCTATGGGTAGAGCCATGGTACCCATATTTAGGATTAGGCTATAACTATGATGGTTGATCATACGGTTCTATGTTGTAATTAGTTGACCTCAAAGGGATAGTGATAGGTAAGTGAAGATGAAAGTCTCATAAATCAAGGGATGATCTTAAGTTAGACAAGAAGGTGAGTTTTATCCTTATTTTAACAAAATAAAGGACATAGATGTGAAACATTGAGAGGCTCAGGTTCCATTTTACCTTTAAAAGAGGACAAATGGTAAGCTTTTGATCCATAATTTTGGGTTATGATGTAGGGTCCAAGCCAATTTAAAGTAAACTTGTCTCTTTTTCTTTTCTCTATATTTGTTACATGTTGGTTTTCCTTGAGGATGAGGTCTCTGATATTGAATTCTCATTATTTTAGGTACTTGTTATAATCACACTTGATTTTCTCTTAGTAGACATGAAGATGGTTAAGTGCTATGAGGAGATGCTCATCAAATAGCTCAATTCATGCTAAAAATTCTTGAAAATAGTCGCTCTCAAAAAAGATGTCTTGCAAGGATATGCAAAGAGAAGGAATCTGGACTTTGAGAGGCAAAACTACCTCTGATCTAAAGACTAGAGAGAAAGGGGTAGCAACCATAGAGGTTTGAATGCCATTGTGATGAAGTTGACTATCTAGTTAACTTTGGTTGAGATGAAAGAAATGACCTCCATCCAATTGGTGAAATACTCATTGGTAGTGATAATGGATTGGTGTCACTATGAAGAATGAATATTAATTTCCCCAATGAGATTGAGTCCCCATTATGATTAAGTCCACTAGTCTTTGGATACTTTAAGGCCATGGGTCAGTCTGTGATGTAAATTGGTATGCTATTAAAATTTAACACACTTCTTTACATTATCACAATAGTCCTAGTTAAGGGTGGGCCAATATTAGCCAAGGTGAAGGATAGGTTTAGTGATAGTTAAACCACAAAAGTGTCCCCCATAGATTCCATCATGCATTTCCTTGATAGCATGAGAAGCTTCATGATTATATAGACAACAAAGAAGAAGACCATCGAATCCATGCTTGTAAAGGATTACCCCTAGTATGGTATAATGAGAGGTACTTTGAACAAAGGCTCTTCAGGAATTCATAAAGAGGTTAGAGGGAATGATGTTGAGGTTGAGGTAGTTAAAGGTTTTTTGGTACCAAATGTCTGATGGAGATTCCTCCACACTAAAAATGGTAGGAATATTAGAATGGATATAAGAGGGTGTGATAAAGTGGTAGATGGTAAGAAAGAGTTTAGAATCAGCAGGTACATATGGGATTTGGGAAGCAAGGGAAGCCATTGTATCTATAAAATTGTTGGTAGATCATGGAATAGACTAGATAAGGTAATGATTAAATGATGCTAAGAGTACATCTACTATTTTTTTGTAATTTTACAAGACATCGTTCTTACATTAGTAGGATCCATTAACATGGTTGACCACAAGCTAGGAATCACTAAAGATACTGATCATCTTAACTCTCAAGGTTAGAGTGGTTTTGATACCTATTACTATGGCTTCATACTTAGACACATTATTGGTGCACTCAAAATCAAGTTTAAAGGAAAGGGGAAGAGGTTCACCATTAAGAGGAATGAGAATAACTCCAACAGCCCCACCATGGTGGCATTTTGAGCCATCAAAGAACATGGTCATTTAGTAGGTGGGGTCCTCTTGAGAAAGAGTCATGATGGATTTATTAGGAATGCAAGAGGAAATAGTTAGTTATATAGAAAATGAGCTTCAACCAATTGGTCAGAAATAACTTATCTTTTAATCTAATTTTACTGGGAGAACTCAAAGTCAAACTTAGCTAAAATCATGAACCACTTAGCCATATACTAGTTTTGGTATGGTTTAGAGTGTATGTACTTGAGTGGGTTAGTGTTAGTGATGATGAAAAAAATTTATTGAGAAGGTAATGATGAAGTTTGGAAGCCACAAAGACTAAATCAAGACAAATATTTTTAGAATGGGTGTACCAAGTCTCATACTCTATAAGTGTTTGACTTGTATAGTAGATAAATTGATCTTTATTTTTTCATCATGGTGAGTGAGCATTTCCCCTAAGGAATGGTCAATGGTAGAGATATAAAGGTAGAAGGGTTGGTCCTCTTTAGGAGTAAGATTGGGCAGAGAAAGGAGGTACTATTTGAGTGAATCAAAGGCTTGTTGGTAGTCCTTAGTCCACTTAAAAGATATATCTTTCTTGAGAAGATGGTGAAAAGGTTGGCATCTATATGATAACTAAGAGATGAATTGATGGATGGATTAAAGATTCCCTTATAGGGTATGGAGTTACTTAAGGTGCATTAAAGGTGGAATCACCAAAATTCCTCTAACTTTTATAGGGTCTACCTCAATTCCTTTAGGAGAGATGATAAAGCCAAGAAGATTTCTAGATAGGACCCCAAAAACAAATTTATTGGGGTTGAGTCTAACATGGAAATAAATTAGGCATTTGAAGATTACTGTGAGAATGGCTAGATGATCCTTACAATATTTAGATTTTCCAAGTAGATCATCTACATAGTCTTCTATGATTTTATGGATGAGATCATGGAAGATGTAGGTCATCACATGCTGGTTACTCCAACATTTTTTAGACTAAATGGTATGACCCTATAGTATAATTTTCCCCATAGGGTGATAAAATAAGTTTTTTGTTGATCTTTGGGGGCAATCAAGATTTAATTATATATCAATAAACCATCCATGAGAGATAACATCTCATGGTTAGTTATAAGATTAACAATTTGGTTGATGTTAGGCAAATGGAAGTCATATTTTAGACAAACAACATTGATGTCATGAAATTTGATATAGAGGCAAAGTCTTCCTATAGCTTTAGTAATGGGAAAAATATTGGAAACCCATTAGGGATATTCAATGGGTTGAATGAAATTGAAAGATAAGAGATGTTGAAGCTCTTCTTTGACTAGAAGGGTGATGTGAGGGTGTATCCTACGAAGATTTTACCAAATAGGCTTAACATCAAGATGGGTGAAAATGTTGTGGAAGGATATGGAAGGATCAATTATGGACATATCATAATAAGACCAAACAAATGTTATGATTTGATCTTGAAGGAAAGAAGGGTAATATTGTTGCTCTATGGAATCTAAGGATTGACCAATCTTGATAATGTGAGGGTTATCTTTAGTACCCAAGTTGACATCAATAGTGGATTCATTTAACATGGTTTAGTTCTCAAGAAGAAGGGATTTTTAGATAGATTAATCCCATACACTAAGGTAGGTGAGAATTGAATCATCATCCTAATGTTGGATGGTGTTGATAGTAAGAGAATCATTTTCTACCATTTTTAGGATGAATAAAAGGGAGGGCTTTAGTTTGGCCATCCTTTTGATAGGTCAGGTTACCTAAACTAATAAGATTGACTAAAAAAAATTTAGGAGAAATGATTTCAAAATCCTTAGACTTTGAAGGAGATTAGGTTGGTGAGGATGAGATGTTTTCCTTAATTTGGCGACGAGTTTTGGTAAATCGATGGGTTCTTTTAGTGGTATGAACCCAAGGCCAAATAACTCATGAGGTTTCTAGGTTTTGATGGAAGGTAACTCATGAGGTCTATGTTCATAATGGTCGAGGCTAAATCCATTCTAGGCACACCTATGAATGTATAATTTATAAAATGTCAATTTGTCAAGATAGAAGAAGTCAGAGGTAAATGGTCAAGTGGTAGAGGTAGTGGTGGAAGAAATAAGTGGATGATCAAGTCCCCCATAGATTAAGTTGGTTTGATGGTTGGGAGGCTAAAAAGGGATGATGGTTCCTATGTTGGGGTCATAACTAGGATCATGTTCAAGGTTTCCATACTCTTTAAGAGTAGGGAAAACATCTAAGGCCAAAATATGAAACTCCCCTAGTGAGAGATATTAGAATGTGGGTTCTAAAGGGTCCTCTACAAGGATCTGAGAAGAAGGGATAAATGAGCTAGTTAAAGCTTCAATGATGGTAGGGGTGGAGTTGTTTTTGGTTGGTGGTGAGGTGGATGAGGGGATAAAAATAATGTCATTGGGTCGATATGTCATGTTGCAAGATGCAAAGGGACTAAGGTCAACTTTTATGGTAACAAATTGACCCTCATGTTTGAATTTAACACATTGGTGTAAGGTAGATGGGACAAAACTCATGGCATAGACCCAAATGTTTCCAAGTAATACATTGTATTAAAAATCACCTTATACAATGTAAATGAGTTCTAGAATTATGTTAGGTCCCAAGTGGATGTGGAGGATGACTGTCCCCAAGGTAGTGGCCATAGTATCATTAAAGGAGTGGAGGACCATAATTGTTTTTGACATGATATTATTAGGTAGTTGGAGTTAGTTATAAACATAAGAGGAGATAATGTTAATACTATATCCTCCATCAATAATCACCCTTTTGATGTGAGTTTTATTGATGTATAAAGTGATGAAGAGGGGAAGATCAAGATCTTCAAAATGAATAGAAGGTATTTCTTAATCCTAGAATGTGACAAAGGTAGAAAGTTGAAGGTCTCTAAAAAAATATGCAAAAGGTTGAGGGTAATCTAGTTGAACCTCTATTGATTAGAGGGCCTCTATCAATGCTTGGAAATGATGGGGAAAGGTGTTGATTAGTTCTTAAAGGCTCATCTTGACTAGTGTTGGTAAATTTGTTGGTTTATAAGGGTTGGAAGGAGAGGCACCCAAAATGGATATTTTGGGTTTTAGTAAAGGTGAAGGTAAAGGTGAGGGTGTTTAAATTTGGTTGGAAGGTTGAGGGGTGGAAGGGTATGTTTATGATATGGACACTTTGGATTTTCCCTTATCTTTTTGTTGGGCTTGAGATCAGGTAACCATATGGATATTGTGGATTATGGGAGGTGTTGGGCTAGATGGATACTTTAGTTCCTCCTTACTTTCATATGAGACTGGAAGAGTAGGTAAATTTTGGATGGGTTAATTTTATGGTTGGGTTGGTAAAGGGCTTAAATTAGGTTCATCTAATAACATATCATCCTCATCCCATAAGTTATGGACAAATGCTTAGAGATATTTATAGTTCTCCATGTCATGTCTAAGTATCCTATGGTATGATCAGATTAAACTCTCATTGAACCAAGATGGTTTAGGACTTGAATGGTCAAAAGGTTTAATAGGTGGTAGGCTTAAGGAATAATATTTTAAAAACCTTTGTATAATGGTTGAATAATATTTGAGCAAAAGTGTTGAGGGTGTTGGGTTTTGGTTTTAGGAGTGGGAGCCTTCTTAGAAGTGGGCTTCACCATAAAATTTTTAGGTGGTGGAATAGTTTTAGTATATGGTTGGTTTTGAGGTGGAAGATTTAGAGGTGGATGATGAAGGTTTGGCGATAGGTGGGAAGGTAGAGGTAGATAGGATAGTTAATAATGATGGGGAGTTTGATGATTTGGTGGGGGTAGGTAAAGGTAAAATGAAAAGAGAAGGTTTAATTCAGGTAGTTATGGGAGGGTTCACCTTATTGGTAGAAGAGTGAGCTCCTATGATGGTTGAAGGATGGGGTCCTAAGATAGAAGGTAAGTGGGAAGGGGGTGGTATATATCTGGTTCAAGGTGGGATTTTATGTGGTTCCACCTTCTTAGTTAGTTTGGTTGGGGTTTTCTTTGGTGTACTAGATGGGATTAAGTCCAACTTCAAAGATGGGTGAGCAAAGCTAGGTGTAGGAATTTTTCCTAGATTCTTGATAGGCTTGGTTAGAGAGGTGTAAGGTGATTTGAAAATTTTAGATAGAGGTGGTTTAGATGGTTCTCTTATGGTTTTAGAGGAAGAAATATTTGGTGAGGGTATGGAGGTGATGATAGGTTTAAGGGTGGATGAAAGTGAGGTTGAATTTTCATGTTTGTTTTGATAAGGGAGCCCAAGATGATGCTAAAAAGTAGCTCTATCTACATTGGGTTAAAAAGTGAACTCTAGACTTTGGACTAGTCTATAGAATAGTTTTTAAATGGGTTTAATTATTTGGTCATTGGTTTCAAATATTAAGCCCATGGGTTGAGGCAAGGGAATGATTTCTTCACCTTTGTTCTTGATGGAAGGTCCCGATATTTGGGAGGATGTTTCTTCCATGGAAGGTGTATACAAGGTAATCTCTTCTTTTGGGATGGTTTCCAAAGTGAGAATGGGTGCTTTTATGATAGGGGAGGAAGGTTTGATGGCCTCAATTAAAGGAATGGAGATGGTTGTTTCCTTTGTTTAGGTTTTCAAAGGAATGGTGGGTAATTCTACCACTTTAAGAAGTGGAGTGGGGGAAGAGGTAGTTGAATCAATGGTTATCTCCTTTGGTATTTTTGTCAAAGGAGAGGTGGGTAAGTCTATGGTCTCATCTAGTAAATAAAGAGGGATGGTCACTTCTTTTGTTTGGGTGTCCAAAGTAATAAAGGGTGAGTCCACTACTTAAATGAGTGGAATGGTGGAAGAGGTAGTTGTGGTAATGGTCTCCTCAATGAGAGGTTTACTAATAATGACATTCACCGTATGGACCTCATGAGCATGAGATGATTCTAGTTTATTATCATCATAGTTGGTAAAAGGGGCATGATTAGGGAAAGGTTTATAAAATATGTCAAGGGACAGATTTGGGGGTGTATTGGGATTATCAAATACAAGTTCTTCCTTATCAATCATGTTTTAGACAATAGTTTTAAAGGTGTTACACCTACTAACATCATGTCTAATGACATGATGGAAAGCACATAGATTGTTCTCATTGTACCAACCAAGTGTAGAGAGAGAAACATCAAACTATTAGGGAGGTTTTATGGGAGGAAGTTATATGATGTTGGATTTGAGTAATTTTTCCAAAACTAAAGGATAATACTCCCCTATCAAAGTGTATTTTTTTGGGGCAGCTCAGTTTTGATTTCAATTTTGTTGGTTAGAAGAGTTAGAGGAGTTGGTTTGGTTTGGTTGGTTGATAGTTGGTGGTGGAGCAATTTAAAGAATAATTGATTTTGAAGATGCCTTTGGTTTTGTATTGAGATGGTTATATTGATTGGTGGTTTTGGATGAGGAAGGGTCATTGGATTTGAATCTAGAATTTTTATTTCTCAATTTCAATTTCCCCTCATCAATAGCTCTAATTTCTAATTTGCATGCCATGGTGAAATCCTCATCAAAGGTAGTGAAAGTTTGAATTTGAAGAATAGGGGAAATATGTTTAGCATAACCTTGAGAGAAAAGTTTAATAAATTTGTGTTGGGCTAAAGAGAAAGAGCACTGGTTGATAAGACCTCTCCATCTAGATATGAAATTGGAAATTAATTCATTATAAAATTATCTAATGGAGTAGAGGTCAATAACAGAGACCTTCTTAGATATATTAACTAAGAAATGATCTACAAAAAATTAGGCAATTTGGGAAAAGGAAATTATGGAGTGCTTGGTAAGATAACTATATCAATACATGGCTGGTCCACATAAATACATGGGAAAAGTATGAAGGAGAAGAGCATCATCATATGCAATCAAGAAGCAAGAATGGCAAAATGATCTTAAGTGCTGTTGGGGGTCCTCCTTACTTTGAAACTTAGAAAACTTGGGTAGTTTATATTGAGGAGGATAAGATAGAATAGGGATGGATGGATGGATGGATAGGTTCATTGTAGATTTGTTCATAAGACAAGAGGTTATCAGCCCCAAAAATAGATGACTCTAGGTTGGTCATTTTGTCCATTAACATTTTGACCAGATTTGTTTAGGGTTGGGAATCTCCATAATTGTGTGGTAAGTTTGGTTGAGGTTGGGTGGTAGAAATATATGGATAAGTGATGGGAGGTTAAGAAGATGCCACATACTGGTATGTGGTCATTGAAGGTTGGAATGGTGCCACATAAGGGTTGATGGGCACAAAAGGTTGGGTAGAAGCTGATATGTATCCTTGTAGATTAGGAACATTTTGGTAGGATGTCATGGGTATTTTTTGAGGGATTGATATGAGTTGGTTTGGAGGTATAGATAGATTAATTGGTTGGGGTTGAGTGGTAAATCATGTGCTAATAGGTGGAAGGGTAAGAGGTATGGAAATCACCAAATTTTGAAGTGGGGTAGAAATTGGTAGATTGGTAGTGATAAGGGGAATGGTGGAAATAGGGGTAGAAGATACACCCATGGTGGATGAGGTATGGGTAAAAAAATGTGAGGTTTCCCCTACATTAGAGGTGTTAGTTGGTGTGGGGGGTGTTTGGATATTGGTTGGGATGTTGGATTGAGTTTGGATGGTGGTAGTGGATGGGATATTACTAGAAGAAGATGCTTGGGTGATCATAGGTTGGGTAGAGGTAACACCAACCATAAGATGGGGTGGCATACCATAAGGCATATCTGTAGGAGGAGCTGAAGCAATAGGGGTGTGGTGAGCTAAGGTGTTGAGATAATGTTGGAGGGATATGTGGTTGTTATTAAGGAAGGTATAAAAATATGCATCACCTTCAAAAACTATTTGAGGCATGGTCAGAAGGGGACAAATATGAGGAGAAATCTCAACATAAAAAGTATACTCCATGGAGGAAGAAAAGGAAAATGGTTCTTGGTTGGTTTGGTTCCTCAACTATTATCTAGTAAAGACCATGTGAGGAATAGAAAAGAAATGAAAAACTCACAACTCAAACACAAAGAAAACAAAAGAAAAAGATCTCAAGGCTATCAAAACATACACTAAAGTGCATTTAAAACTTAGGATTATTTTTAGATCACTTTGCCTTATGCCTTAGAAAATGTGAAGAGGAAATTTGGTTTGTAAATTAGGTACTAGAAAGGAAATCTAAGGTTAGTTTCATATGTCAAAGGCTCTTAAAAATCTATTTTGAAAGTTAGTACGTGGCTTGATATTAGGGCCCACCTCCCTCACTTCACACACCATGATGATAAGGGTATCGAGAACTTAGCTAAGATATACTAAATTTTAGATTTTAGACTCAACCACAGAGTTGAGTTTTGATTTCTCTTCTTGGTAATGACCTCCAAGTAAGATATCCAAAAGGGTTAGGTGTATTACTAGGTGATGAAATCCTAGTCAGGCCTTATGTCAATTGTTTTGATGTGTTGATTGATTTTGTGGTTTGGTAAAGTGTGTGATAACAAGAGTGAAATTACGATTGATTATTTTTGCCTATAAATTAACTAGATGAACTAAAAAAAGCAAACAATCAATGTATGCAAAGTTTATTTATACCCAAAATAAATTTTAGATTTCATTGTATGAGCATAGAATAAAGGAAAAAAAGGGCACCTAGATGATGATAGGGTCCCACTGGGCATGCCAAAATGTTTCTCTTATTTTTTTTATCATTTTTTAATTATTGAAGAAGGCAAAAGACTAGTAAAAGGGTGTGGTAGAAGAACCTAGATATTGTAAATGCATGATCTAGATGAGTGTGGAGAGATCCGTTTCACCTTGGAAGGATGACCTATTCACTAAGAAAAGAGGTTGTTAGAAAGATAGTTAGGTGGATTGCCTAGCATAAGCTAGATCCAAGAAGTGTGAACTTGTTAAGAGGTTGTCAATCCACTCTTTGATAATAATTAAGTGGAAAGAGATAAAAGTATGGTACTTACATCAAATAATAGAGAGTACTAAAATGAAATAAAAGAAAAAATAGATGCTTGGAAAGGAAAATGACAAAATATAGTAATAATGGGTCAATATAGTGCTAAGATGGATTAGGTTAGGTTCAAAAAATTAGGTATGGGTCTGTGAATAGGTAAAGACATAGAAAGTCATATTTTGTTAGGGGAAAGGGGTTGTAAAACACTTGTTATTTCATGCCATAGTGATTGTCAATGGTTAGGGTGACCATCGATGGTTGAGCTAACCATCAGTGGTTGGAGGTGACCATTGGTGGTTTAGTTGATCATCAATGATTGCCTATGGAATTCTATAGTTACTTAGAAAATATTTATAGAATGGGTTAATGATCAGTTAAGGGTCTATTTAAGGGTCTGGTTAGAAATAAGAGATTGAAAGATAGGTGTAAAAAGTTCTAATGGAGGAGAGAGGTTAGAAACCCAAACAAAAAAACTAAACTACAAATATACCTATTACTTCATAAATGGTTAATGGTTGATAGCTAGAGTAATTTTGGTAGAGTAAAGGTATTTTACCTGGAGAGAAATGTTGGTAGAGGTTCAAATCTCTATTACTATTATTAAATTTATAGAATAAGACTCACTACAAATATTGAATACCTATGTGTAATAATGTTCTTATGATTGATTGATTTCACCTCTTACTCCCCTTATTTTATAAGTAAAGAGAGATGGAGGATAAAAGGTTCTATAGGAGGTTAGCTTGTAGATTTAGATGCTTGGGAGTTCATTATCAATGGGTAAGGTGGACATATTTAATTATGTTGTGTTATCTTGCACACAGTTGGTATTTGTGTAAGAATGAGGAAGATCTAACTACCGATGGTCAACCTAACCATCGATGGTCAAACTAACCATCAACAATTAAGTGTTCAAATGAAAAGGGGTCAAGGTGGGTTAAAAAGGGTTGGTTTTAAGGGTTATATATTAATTTAATTAGTTTAGTTAACTTAGTTAAGTAGAGCTATGTTTTGATTGGTTGGTTAGTGGGTCGATAAGTGTTAGGTGGTCCTTAGGGGGTCCTAAGGCATTTCATCATCTAGAATCATTATGTGTAGTTTTCTAGTGTCTACAGATATGGTCAATAGTGTATGCAAAAAATATAGAACAAGGTAGATAGGGTTAAACTTTTACTTCATAATCAATGTGTAAAAATGAATAAGGTTGGTAGAGTCAACCCTATTATCTAGGTAGCACACAAAACACATAACTAGGTTGGTAGAGTCGATCTAGTTGACTGTGCAAGGGTAGTTTTAAAGACTAAAATTTATAAAAATAAAGAATATAAAGAAAGTGATAGAGAGATAGAAAGGAACCTTGGTGGATTAGAGATGTATAAAATGAAGATTATTATTCAATAACTTTGATATATGCTTGTAAATTCTACTAACTAGGTCAACTAGGTCAATTAAGCTTTACAAAAACTTGTTGAGTTCCTAAAAATGTATAAGGTCAATTGGGTCGACTTAGTAGTCTATATTTGATGTCTAAAAATATAAAAAACTATACTGGGTCAACTAGGTCAATCCAGTAGCCTGTACCTAAAATATTTCACACAGTAGTTGGATACTGGGTTGATAGAGTTGATCCAGTATGGAAAATATATGATAAAAATAATGATGAAATAATGAAAGAAATGAAAGAAGATGAACAAATATTGAAATAGTTAGTTCACTTCAGGTTCACCAAAATGTATGAAATCATAAATGTATCATGTCTATAAATCAATCATGGCTTGGAGAAGATAGAGCATACCTACACTTTTGATTAGGAATACATTTGTTAAACAGGGCCATGACCAATACGGGGATTCTCTAGACTTGATTAGGGGATAAATTGTCATAATACATCATGATAGGAAGGGTTTCAAAGCCCATATTCTAACATAATCATGCAAAAACCCTAAAAGAGTCATAGGTTTAATGTTTACTTTATTCTAATAATAAGAAAGTAAATTTAATATAGTGCACACCAAAGCTTGTGGCACAATATGAGGGGTTAGTAAATCAATCAAAACATTAAAATCTCAATTAATATAAGTATGAGTAAGACCCTAATACATAGAATATGAAGAGTGATATTAGTTGAGCCAATACTTATTCTACTTACCTAAATGTGTACCCATCAAGACTCAATCTCTCCCTTAGCCAAAGGGGATTTGAAAGAAGTTATTATGGTTTGTAAAGATAATAAAGAAAGGCCAAACCATCAAATACTTATCCAAAAGACTAAATTCTCTAAGTAGAAACATTAAGCTAAGACTCCTCAAGTAGAATGGTGGAAGAGTAGATTGTAAATAATTACGAGTGAATACTAACTCTTTATTGCATATTGAAATAATGATAAAATGATATTGTATTTATAGGTGAATATTGCCCTAAGTCCTCCTAGAAACATCATCTATACAAGGTTGACCCAATTGAACCTATATGTTTTTAGGGATAATTCACTAGGTCTAAGCTAGGTCAGTTGAAGAGATAACAAACTCAAAGAGTGAAAAATACCCCTAGATTGTACAAGATAGGGTTTGAAAATACCAAGACCTAGTATAGGCAACTAGGGTTTGAAATAAATAATTTTAAAAATTACTATGGTAAAATTTAAAAATTAAATGTGAAATTTTGATTTATATATGCAGGAAAAATCAAAAAAATACTGCTAAATTCAATAAAGAATTTCCCTAGGGTTTCTAAGGTTTTTGTGCACAAATGAAGTAAGTCAGGTTTACCAAATGATTTAACATTTTGGGGAATAATTAATTTTTATTCCTAATTTAGTTAAAGGATTGGATTAATAAATTAGTGGAAAATATATAAATAATTACAATCTTAGTATAACCAATTATCCAAAAGGGAATTACGATAAGAAAAAGAGGAATGCAAAGAGGAAAAATACTGGAGGAGTTTTCAAGGGAGGAGTAAAAGCTTAGGGAATGGTTTTAAGATTTCGTTGGATTGGTAATAATGTGGCCATAAAGGACAATAATCCTACGAAGCACCAAAGGTCTACCCACCCCTTTCTTGGTGCACCCCGTAAGGCATGAACTCAGAGATATTGAGTCTCAATGGCTCCCTTCAATATGCAAAGTATTAGTATTTGATAAAATTTGAAAATATTATGTGTATACAACTCTTTTCCATCTTTTAATACATACTTTACATATTTATACTTCTTAAAATCAATAAGTTGCTTTCCAAATTCATGTGAAATTTCTTCATGTATACATCTAGTCATATATGAAAAACCACCACAAGTTTTACATATTCTATCCAAAAATTATTTGGAAAAAACATTTGTCCCTCAAGTCTTTGAAAAAAAATACTTGGGATTAATTCTCTTGACATTTCAGGTGGGGAAGCCACCATATATCCCTGCATAATCTTGTTAGTATGTAAAGTAAAATGTAGATGATGAAAAAAATCAAAATACATATAAAATTCAACATAGATCCTACAACAACATGGGGTTCATGTTTGGTTTATTTTAACGTATAAAGTTTTTCACATCTCAAATAGAATTTGGCTAATTATCAATTACCCATTAAATTTTTCAATAAAATTTTTATAAAATTATATTTGTGTCATGTCCAAGAAATGTTTTGCATGCTGCTCACAATTTTTATAACCTTCTCTTATTTTAAAAAAATCTTTTACATTAGATGAGATCCTTGTGTTATCATTCCAAAAAAAATAATCAAATGTGTTGTTCCTTCAACTAATACCTTGCCTTTTCCTAGGAGTCTACTACTACATGCTCAACAATATGTGAATAAAGGGTCATTGAGCCTTGTTCTTATTTTTATGGTATTTATTAGAGTTTTTATATTAAAATTTATGGATGTACTTGTTTTACTATTAAATTGAGCTCTATATGTTGACTTACTCACTATATATTATTTTATTACTTGTCTTGCCACATTAATATTTTTTTTGAGTTATATTACCTATTGCATTAAATGTATTAAATAGATTCCTTATTATCACATTATGTATTACCTCTATATTATTTGTTTTTAACCTTAAATTATTCATCATGGGGTGTATTTTTTACATTTTAAGCATTTGAACAAATAGTTGACATCAATTTGTATCGATTTTCTTCTCAAATGCATAGGCCCATATATATTGAGTATGACATAGAAATGATCTTATTGACATTATAACTTCCATAGGTTCTATTATTTTATTATCTATTTCAATCAATACCTTGGTGTTTATGGCATTATCCTTGGAGGTGTGAGTCCAAGAGCTACATTTTTTATTAGATTGGATGGTGTTATCACTTCAACTATACAAAGGATATTAAAGTTTTGGTTAACATTAGGATCTACATATGAAGTGAATTCCTCTTCATTAGGAGATATATGAATTTATGTCATTACATCATGTTGATTATCATCATACTTAAAAACTTCATTATGTATGGATGTTTCATTAAATTGTGTTTTTCCATGTGTTTAAGCACTTGATGCACATTCATTAGTTACATGTTCTAAATTTTAAATTTCATCATTCAACAAGGATTGATTAAGCTCTCTTATTTTATTTTAAGACATATCTAAATTTAATTCCATGAAATTTGGCATTTTATTTTCCTTTGAAATATTAGCTAGTGTGGAGGAAGTACTTTCACCTTGTTGAAAGCTCTTATAGATGCTCTTATTTGATTGTCTATTCTTTCTTTTATATCTTGATTTCAGTTTCATCATTTGTTAACTCAATAATTCATCTTCTTTAGAGACTAACTAACCCCATTATTTATATTTATTGAAATAAGTCCAAGTATAGAATAGAAATTGAATAATTTATAGTGATTGTGATTTAACTTTTTTGGGAATAATGGAGCTTTATTCTTAATTTAGTTAAAGGTCTAGATTAATAAACTAGTACATAATATAGAAATAATTATAGTCTTGATTTTTATAATTTATTTATCTTTTTTATATTTCTAAAAATAGAAATAAATAAGGAGAAATATAACTTAGCTTGAAATCAAACTAAGACAGCTGATACAAAAGTTGAAACTAGTTGTGTAGGACTAGGAAAGTGTCTGTTTCTAATTGTTTTCACTTTTATACATTTAAAAGATGAAATAAATTGAGATAAGTGGTTTAGGGTTAGATGTTACCCGGATGAGGTCTGTGCATCATTATCTAGATGTTGAGGGGACTCCTCTTTGGCTGTGGAGGATGACACTTGTAGAAGAAAGAGACTTAAACAAGAAGATTGTTAAATGGACGTAAGGTGGACTACCAAGCAAAAGATTGATCCCAGAAGTGCAAAGACTTCTTAGAAGGGTGACAGTCCACTGATTGATGAAAAAAATAGAATGTTGCTAGAAAAGGAAATGATAAAGGACTGAATCAAAAGAAATAGAAATAAATGTGCACCTGTATGTGGCAATCTATCTTCCACATTCTTCGGCATCGGTGGTTCTACCAGCGTCGGTTTGTTAAGGTCTCTGGCGTCAGTTAGTCTACTGACGTCGATAGGGGCAATGGGCCTGGTGGTCAGCGTCGATCGGGGCAATAAGGCTTTGGATGAGTTTCAAGTCTGTTTGTGGTTAGCAAAGTAGTTTGGGGTGTCTGCGGGAGTTATAGTGGCTAGTTCTAGGTCAACAAGACAGAGAGTATAGTCTGAAAGAGGGACAAGATGGAAGATAGGGGCAAAAGGGAGATAAGGGTGAGAGAAGGCTTTTCAACCTCTTTGGGAAGAACAGATAAGGTTGTGTCAAGAATGCTTGGAAATGGGTAGTAAACTGATTGCTAATGTATTTAAAAGAATACTAAAATAAAACCAATATAAATACTTAGCCATGGGTGTAGACGCAGAAGTGTAGGAGGTCTATTTCCATTATGGCTAATACTAGAGATGTTGTGTGACATTCAATCTAGTGCAGAATGACTAGAGCAGAACCTCTGAGCTTGGAGAGTGTTGTTGAAATGTTGATACCTACAAGAAGTTGAGGAGCGAGAAAGCTTGAAGTCTGGAGCAAGAGGATTCATGTTTGTAAGAGACTAGTAATGGAAGTAGAAAATGTAGTTTTAAAGGAACCGTTGTTGGCAAAACCACCGCTGACGTTGGCCGAATAATGATCGACGTCGGTGGCTGAAGAATGGGAAAAGAGGATATTTTTAGCCTTTTTTCCCATTCTTCCAACTGCCAAGGCTAACTATCATTGGAAAATGGTCCAAGGCAGATTAAAGGAACGTGAGAGGCTAATGGGAGGGTTAAAATGGGGTTTAAGTAATTCAGATTTGGCATGGAGTGAGGGTGGCATGTGCGATGTGTCAAGGGGGCTATTAATTTAAAATAGTTAATTTATTTTAAATTAATAAGTGTGTGGGTTAGGAATGTTTAGGGGGTGGATCAAGGAGACTAAGGGGGAGGATGACTAAGGGATAGACACGATTTTGGTGTCTATAGTGTCAAAAACTCAAATTCAACTTTCATTTGGTGAAAGGATAAGAGAACCAAAAATAGGACACCTTAGGGTCTGACATTATAGTTTAATCCTACCATTGTTGTTCAAACTAGTCATAAATACCTAAAACATTTTGGGTATTTATGTTGTGCCTGTGTGAACCTGCTTATGAAATATTGAGTGTTGATTATCAATAAAACTCACTGTACAGCTGATTTAATCTTAAAAACACTAACCCTTTATCATGATTGATAAAATGATGTTTGAAAAACTTGAGAAAAGGGGTAGTTAGTGTTTAATATGTACTGCATGTATAGTCCACACCCCTAATATGGGTATGCTACCTACATACCAATACTTTGAAGAGGGATCAAGCCATATGTAGTTGTTACACCTAATGTGCTTTGTGAATTAGTGTGATGTGGATGTAAAAATTACAAATTGAGAGTGATTTAGGTGTCTAGGGACTGGTATGAAGGTTTGAGTATGTTTACATCTATGTTGGGTGATTGCATGTAAATAATAGGGAAGTTTGCCTAAGTTCTTTGTTTTTATTCTTTCTTGCTTTGTAAGATTTATCACCTCCATTTGTAAATGATCTTTGAATGGGATTTTATAGGGGACAATTTTTCATGGGTCATATGTATTCATGCTAGGCCAACATGATTAAGGGTAGGGACTAGATGAAAATGATCCTATGGATCAAAGAGCAAATGTATAAGATAATTGAAAATGGGACACCTTAGGGTTTGACGCTATATTCCAAGTATGTTACTCCTATCCTATAGGCTTGAGACCTAGGGGAACAAGATTAGCATAGTGAATGTAACTTGGTTGAAGTGAAATGACTATTTAGAAGGTTTTAGATGACTATAAATCAGAAAAAAGGTGTCTAAAAGGATCATAAGAGCATGTAAAAAGACCTATGGATAGGATGTCACAAACCACACTCAAACTAACAAATTAGACATTTTATATGAATATATTCCTCCCCCACTTTATTCTAGTGATGCAACAAAGTGAAATACTAGGATAAAGGAAAAGCAAAAAGCATACTTGAACTTACCTACAAGGGTGAAGCCTATGAAGGTGTGTGATATGGAGTGTGTGTAGAGAGAGCATAACATGAAACCTTAATCTATTATGATGTTTATAAATACTAGGTATGTGTTGTATCAAAACTAATATCATGAATAGAGTTGAGCACTTAATTTTTTGAGGGTGACTTAAAAATACAAAGGTTGGCCTTTTGGACCCATCATCACCCACTAAGTGAATATATATGATCATGCATGTGTTAATCTATGTTTAGACTATGTGTCAAATCTCTTTGAGTAGGTGGCTCAAGAATACAAAGGCTAACTAGTCATTTGGATCCATCATTTCCCAGTAAGTGTGAACTATAAACTGATACTGGTATGAATGTGTGTCATATGAGATAGCTCATGAAGTGCATGAATGCTCTAAAATCTAAAAATGTGGCATAGATATCTAAATGTGTACTAAGAACTAGGCCAATCTTGGCACTCCAAAACTAAGAACTAGGCTTATATGAAAGCCACTTTGAAATGATGCCAACCACCTATATATGTAATAAGGCATGCAACTACTAATGATACCTAGGTAATATAATGAACTCAAAATAAAATAAGGAAAATGTATTGTTCACATTACCCCCAATCACTGAGGTCTAAACATGGATTCTAATCTAGAAGTTATATCAATCACCTAATCTAAAACTAGAAGTAAGAGCCATCATGTTGTGCATGATGCCCCCTATATCTGGATATTCTAAGTAAAAATATACTAAAACTACTCAATATAAATTGTACTGTTGTTGAAAAAATTGTAACTGACCTTACCTTTCTATCTATTTCTAAAAATTCTGGGTTTTTGGCTTTTTGGATAGGAATGCCAAAAACATGACACTTTACTATCCATTACTTTAGTCCAAATATGGTGCTCTTGTCCTTTATTGTTTCTTATGATTGTTTTGTATGTCACTATATTTCTAGTCTACTCTATGTGTTTTGGGTTCTGAATGTTGTTATGAGTGTTCTAACAAATTAGTTTTTTGACTAGTAGAGGGATTTAATTTATGTAATAAAACCCCTGTTTATTTCCCTCTCTTTTGAGAATAGGAATGAAGACTGTACAATGACTTCCCTTAGAAGAAATATCCTTGAAAGTATGTTATGCTATGAAATACATGATATATCAATGATAATTGAAAATATGTCTCATGATATAACATAGTTTATCTTGTAGATGTTTAGATCAATAGGGGTATGCCTAGATAGATGTAACAATGTAATATCATGTGTAGTATACTAAACTAAAACTATAAAATTTTAGTTATTAAGGAGGGATGGAGAATGATGTCCATCATGGCATCCAAGAAGGTAAGATAATGCATGATGTATATCATGGCATTGTAAATAACTATTAAGAAAACAAGCATGCAAGGCAAGAATCAAGAAGCATACAAAAGTGGCCAAGGGGCCAAGAAAACAAGGGATATGGGCACATATCACTCAAACTAGGGAAGCAAGAATATAAAGCATATTAAAATTTCTACATGCACACAAAATTTTAAACAAGCAAAGGACATTGGTAAATGTCCTAAGGCACACACAAGAGTACAAACAAAGTTGGCATGAGGGCCACAAACACATAGAGGAGTATAAGAAAAGGACATTAAAAAATGTCCTAAGGCACACACAAAGTGTAAAATATACGAAATGAGAAATGAAATCACATCTAGTTACTCAAAACAATAAAGGAAGGCATGTAAATGCTAAAAATACTATCATATCTTAGCTAATCAAAGTAAAAAGTGAAATTATACAAAGCATGTAGTACAAGATTAGGTAGATGCTAAGAAATACATAAGTTCTATATACTAGTGAATTTTTATAGAATAATATATGTAATTTAGTAAGTAATGTATATCATCATGATAACTATAGTGTGTGGTGTAGAAATGACATAACCTAGATAGTGTAGTCATGTAGAAGATGCCCCTGGTGGGTAGATAAGTTGATGTATGTCTCAAATGTAGAAGTAGGATTCCCCCTAAATGGGTAGAGTGAATCAACCAAGGATCTGGATTCCACTGCACACACTAAAAAAAGATCAATTAAATTATGGTAATGTAGATAAATCAACAAACAATATCATAGAACATTAAAATGTAAGTCTAGCATGGTAGTAGAAATGTACAGCATGGATAATGCATATAATTAAAAAGTTTTTGGTGTTTTGAGTTATTTGAATGTTTTTGGTATTTTAAAATTTTATATTATTATTATTATTTTAAATAAGCTATGTACAAGTAAGAAAAAAGACACTATGTACAACTAAGTTGAGAAATTATGTAAAATTAAGCTGAGAAACTATGCATAAGAAATCAAGAAGAAACTATGTACAAGAAAGACTAAGAATAAATGATATTAATCAATGAGTCTTAGAAGAGACTCCTATCATGGTATCCTATATCAAATAAAATAATCATGCATGATTGTGAATCATGAGGGAATGGTTGAGAATATGAGTCTAAATATTTGGATTCCAGTATCTTGGAAATCATAATAACTTATGTTGTTCCACTCATCATTATCATCTTGATATTGAACCAATGGAATGCTAGTGTTGACTTTTTTTGTATCTAGATCTTTTCCTTTGATAAATTGTGTCTATGAATGATTTACCTTAGGATGTTCAATAAATCCCAAACCTTGGTGACAAGCATTATCAACTGCTAGAATATAAGTAGTGATGACTTGAGCATGTTTACCTAACCCTTAACCTTGATAATCAAACTATTGTAGATATTTTTTATCAAACCCATTCTATTTTTAAATTTGAGCCTCATTTTAGAGAGGTAGATTTGCATCTTTTTTTTCCTTTACCTATGCTTGTGGTAATGTTTCTTGCTTTGATTTTGCTTTTTGATCCTATTTTTATTCTGAGTTATGCTTTGGTAACCACTTTTGTATTATTTCTAAATTTGACCCTTTGTGAATGTGGTTTTGTGTCACTATGGATTGCTTGATGTATTTACCTTGTATAGGGTTCTTATTATCAATTATATGTTGTATATGTTTTTTCAATTTCAAACATGAATATGTGTGATGTCCATGCATTCTATTATATGCACAATAATATCTAGATCTTCTCACTAGATATAGAGGAAGTAGTTTGATCAACTTAGATTTAATCATTTCCTTTAGTACCTCACTTGAAATCTTATTTGATATTTGAATGATTTTTGAATCACTAGTTGTATAATTACTATGTTGTGATTTTTTGCTTTGATATGTAACATTGCTTGCACCTACAAGCATGCAAGAGAAACTAGAAAAATTTGCATAAGTAAACAATGATTAACAAAATTGGAATATTCAGCTCAATCTAAAAAAAATCAAAATTTTAATTTCCAAACCCTAGGATAGGATTTGAAAATACCAGGACCTAGTATAGGCAACTAGGGTTTGAAAGAAATAATTTTTAAAATTACTATGGTAAAATTTGAAAATTAAAAGTGAAATTATGATTTATATGTGTAAGAAAAATAAAAAAAATACTGTTAAATTCAATAAATAATTTTCCCTGGGGTTTTTAAGGTTTTTATGCACAAATGAAGTAAGTCAAGTTCACCAAATGATTTAATGTTTTAGGGAATAATGAATTTTTATTCCTAATTTAGCTAAAGGTATGGATTAATAAATTAGTGAAAAATATATAAATAGTTACAATCCTAATTTGTATAATTTATTTATCTTTTTTACCTTTCTAAAATTAGCAATAAATAAGAAGCAATATAACTTAGCTTGAAACTAAACTGAGATGGTTGATAGAGAAGTTGAAACTAGTTGTGCGGGATTGGGAAAGTGTCAAAAACTTGGTTCTAGATTTTGTTCGGTGAAAGGATAGGAGCATTAAAAATAAGAAAACTTGGGGTCTGATGCTATAGTCCAATCCTGCCACTATTATCCAAATTGGTCACAAAGACCTAAATTTATGGGTATTTGTGTTGTGCCTATGTGAGATTACCTGTGAAATATTGAGTGCTAATTATTGATGAAACTTGTTATAGAGATGATTTAATATTCAAAACCCTAACCCTCCATCATGCTTGTTAAAATGATGTTTGAATCACTTGAGAAATGAGGGGGTTAGTGTGTAATATGTACTAAACATGTAGTCCACACCCCTTACGTGGGCACACTACCTACATACCAATACTCCAAAGATTGATCAAGCCATATGTAGCTCTCCTACCTAATGTGCTCTATGAAATAGTGTGACATGGATGCAAAAATGCCAAATTGAGAGTGCTTGAGGTGGTGAGGGATTGGTATGAGTGTTTGAGTATATTTGTTGCTATGTTAGGTGACTTTATGTAGAGAATAAAGAAGTTTTCCTTAGTGCTTTATTTGTATTCTTGTTTTCTTTATAATATTTGTCACCTTCCTTTTTAAATGAGCTTTGAATGCACTTTTATAGGGAATAATTAGTCATGGGTCAGATGTATTCATGTTAGGCCAACATGATTAAGGGTAGGGACTAGATGAAAATGACCATTATGGCTCAAAGTTTAAAAGAATAAGAGCACCAAAAATGAGACACCTTAGGTTCCAACGCTATAGTCCAAGTATGGCAATCTTATCCTATAGGCTTAGGACCTAGGGAAATAGGATTGGCATGGGGAATGCAACCTAATGAAGGTAGAATGATCATTTAGAAGGTTTAGGATAAAAAGGTGTCTATAAGGGTCATAAGAGCATGTTAAAAGGACTTATGAATATGGCATCACAAACCACACTCAAATTACCAATTTGGAAATTTTAGATGAATACAAATTGAGATAAAGTAAATGGAGAATTTAAAAATTTTGTAGAGTGTCAGTGGTAAAAATCAATTAAAATTTTATAAAATTCAAATTAAATGAGTGAATTTTGTGGGTAGAGAATCGAAATTCATGAACTAAAAAGAGCATATGCCATTTTGAAAAGTACTCATGCCCTATTTGGAAGTAGTTCCAAATGGGTAATATTTAATGAGGTGTGTTGACTTCAAAAGGGCATATGCCATTCTATGAAGGGTGTACCCCCTTTTCAAAGGGCATAATTGCTTTAAAAATATTGTCCACCCTTCTACAAAGGGTGTCCACCCTTTATAAAAGGTGTTCACCCTTCTATAAAGGGCGTACACCCTTTTAAGATTTCTAAAATTCAAAATTTTCACTTTACCACCAAAAATGATTTGATTTTAGGCTTGGGGGGGTCCAAACCTAGCCTAAACCCTGTCAAAGAGTAGCCCACATGAGTTTTAGTAAATTTACATATCTTTTTCATCTTTGTCAAAATATTTAATCAGGGAAATTTTATTATTTCAAAAAACCATTATATGGGTTTATAGAGAGGAAAACATAATTTTTGAATATATAATTTTGTTAATGTTAAACTGTTATTTGTAATTATTACTTAATTTATACACAACATACTTCATTATAGACTATATACATATCATTACAAATACATTTATAAAGTTTTGACCATTAATCAAAATTTTATAAAAGTTATAGCTCAATAATTACACATCATTGGCTATACTTAAAAAAAATTAATTTTCATGAAGTTAAGACAAAAAGTTATGTTTGTACTCTTGAAGTTTCAATTGACTTGTTAATTTATTTTGTGTGTGTGTGTGTGTGTGTAGATATATATATATATATATATATATATATATATTAAAAAATTAATTAAATATATTTTCAACAATATTTGACATTTCATTTATCCATATATGAAATTCCATACAACAATTCATTCATTTACTCAAAAAAATGTGTTCGTGCACATGCAATCTCCTTATCTTTTCACAAAAATGTGTCAATTCATTGTCATAAATGCATCAATTTCATACACTTTTATCATTTGGGAATTGATATATATATATATATATATATATATATATATATATATATAGAGAGAGAGAGAGAGAGAGAGAGAGAGAGAATTCAACAATCCATATTCTTATGTTATTATCAAATTATTTTTCTAAGTGTCTCTAAAATTCAGTCTAGGTTCAATTATGGTTATTTTCAAAAAAAAAGAAATCTTAACCCCCCAACCTTTTGTCTCCCATTATCCTACATCTACCAATGACATGAGGATGCAAAATCTTATTAAGATATCAAAATTTGAATGTTAGTCCCACACGCCACTTGTCAAGAGGTTTGGTCTGATCAGTAGAAATTGAAGCTACATGAAATCTATTAGAGAATGTTGGCCACATATATATAACTAATTCCTTTAAGTATTCATAACCTTCCAAAGTGAACTTTAGTGAGTTACTATGTTTAAAAATACCTAATGTCATAAAATGCAAAGAAATAAATTCATTGGTAACCATGAAGCTTTCATCTAAATAGGGTATTTTCATAAAAGCTTCACTGTGAATCATGTTGTGGCAATTAAGGTGGTTGAAAGCTTTGTTTGATATAAGCTGAATATTGTGAAAATGCACTTGATGAGGTTGCAAACCTTAGAGGTATGAAGGTAATGCATTATGCATACCATATTCTATATATGCAACTAATCTAGTAATGATGATTTCATCACTACTGTTCATTGCAATAAGTTGGAATCCTATGTGATTTTTATCAATGGTAGTGGAAAAGAGGCCAAAGAATGTTTCCCCAATCAAATAGTTGGACCCCACCTTCTAATATAACTAATAGTTAAAAAACATCAACAAAACCTGCACCAATAGATAATGCACATAACATTAAATAATTCCTTGATATTATTATTACATCAAACTCAATCATAAATAAAAAATTGTGAAATATAACATAAAATAAACACATTATCATACCATCAATGATTTCAATCGGTATCATTCGCCCTTGTTTTGTGTAAAACCCATTATGCAAGTGTAAATTTACACCTTTGAGAAATTTTTGACCTCTATGAATAACATCTTCATGGCTCTAAAAAATTCTTGCACAAAAAAATGTTTGTCTAGTGGAAAGATATACTAAACACTACAAAAATTGTATAGGATAAGGAATGTTCAATGAGGTTTTTTTAGATAAACTAGATAAAATTTTGTAGTAAATATGGACATACATGCCTGAATGGATGATAATAGATTGAATTTGATATTGGGACCACAAGCCCCTCTAAATAAATGAATTTATTCCTATCAAGTTTGAAAAAACATCCTACTCTCTCCAAAGGGGGAACATCTAAATTGGATCTGATGTAGTATCCCTACTTAATTAATCCAACATTCTTATTTATTTTGTCATCAAATTCTTTTAAATTGATCAAACTCAATAGATATTTGATTTCACAATATGAGGGATGGTGTAGCATAATATTTCCCTCTTCATCTACATAAACCATATGCACCAACAAGATTTTGTGCATACTCTATGTCTATGAATCATTTGTACCAAGGATGTAAAGGTTAGGATCATTGCCAAAATAATCTAATTGTGTCAATTAAAGGTTCATATGTGAGACTCATAAATAAATCTATAAATAATTGTATCTTGTGAACCATATTCAGCATATTTAAGAAGAGAAATAGTATCAAATGTTGGTATAACCCCCTTGACATAACAGTTGGTGGGATGAGACTAAAGATGTTATGATATGGGATTATCATTTCCTTTAATTTGTAAATTATCACCTAAGTAAGTTGTAATATTATTTTCAAAGGAAAATTTAAGGTCTACCAATGAGATTATTGACTTCTATCATCACTACAAATATAAAGAAAGAGTATCATCATCTTTCATCTCATTAATATCCATAGATGATTAAAATTTGACTATTTCATATTTATTTCACTTTTGATAAAACTCTCAAAGATTAACATCATCTAGAATCTCAGTACCTTCAACTCTATCACAATTAATGGCATAACATTTTGCACAAAATATAAGTTATTCCTCAATAAATTTTGAGTTATTACCCATGACTAATAAAAAGAAATTGAAAGCATTACATTAAGGATTAAGTTAAAAATACAGTCATTGTTCATTTTTTCCAAAGAAAAAAGAATATAATGGAATATAAAACTAAATAAAAATAATTGAATAGGAAATAATAGTGGATTAATCTACTTTGAAGAGTTAAATAAATATGAACAAACTTGTATCAAAGAAAAAATGATCACAAATGAATGGTGAGTCTATCAAAAAAATTATTAGGGCTTTGATCAAAAATAAAAAAAATAAAATGCATCATAAAAATAAATGAATATGGAGAAATACCTGAAATACAAATAACATTTATCAATATCTTGCTAATAAAATCTACATTAAACCAAAAACAATAAAAAAATGAATCTAGGTAATTTTAATATTGATTTTTCCATTAAAAAACAAAAATAACAAAACAATACCATAACATACTTGCGTTTTTATATTGAAAGTATATGAACCTGCATTGGCTCTAGTATTTTGGTGTCCATCTACTATGGGTAGGTTTTTTTTATTTTTGTCTACAAGTTGCTTTCTTTTGTTTTTTATTTACATTATTTTAAAAATGAACGGTTTTTTAATTAAAAAGTGGTTGAGTTATTATTGAAACTTGCATCTTAAAATTTAATGATTGAGTTAGGATGCAGTTGACATAAATATTTTATGGTTGAGAATTATTATTTAAAAATACCCAAAAAATTAAATCTATAATAAAAAATACTAAATAGTATTTGTATTCAATTTTTCAAATAAAAGATATTTTTGGATGGCTAGTTTGTTATGTTGCCTCGAGGTTATTCTTAATCCTTGAAGGCACATTAATATTTTTAGGGTAAGGTGGTGATGCAGGAGCATCTTGGGAGTGCTTAGATGTGGTAGGTAAAAAAATATTGTAATTCAAAAATTCAAATCATGTACACTTGTCAAGAGAAGGATAGGTCTATTTGAGTCAAATTAGTTAATTTAGAGGATTGACAACCGTGTTATCATGTAAAATCAGGAGAATCAAGCCATAAGTGGCATAGGTTATGTGCAGCTGAATAATTCTATGTTTAAAAGCATATTGTTGAGCCTTTTTAGGAGTTGGTTGAGTGGTGTTAGTAATAAATTAGGACTATTTCAATATTGTGAGTAGTAGTGTAGGAAGTAGTGTAGGAGGTTGTGTAGGAGGAAGTGTAGGAGTAAGTTCGGGAAAAGGACTGCATATAGTTAGATTATAAAAACATTTTGAAGAAATAATGATTATGGTGTGTTGTTAGATTGCATGGAATAAAAGTTATATTTGTTTACTGCAGTTTGTGTATTATTTATTCCATTGTGCTTCTGCTAAGCTATCTGCCAGTTAACTATTTGTAAGTTTGCAGAATGGTAGAAAAATCAAAGAAAATCAAGATAGGTGCCATGTATTGGTAATTGATCTGCATGCAAAGTTGTCTGGAAAAATTCTTATAATTAAAGAATTTGAAGAGCATTTGTTTTATCGAGAGTCAAAGAAGAGAAGGAGCTTAATATAATGTATTTCAACATGCTGTTCCAGATCTATTGAAATGACAGTGAAGGGGAATTATATGATCGTGTAAAATATTTATGGATTTGAATGAATTTTGGTTTACGTCGAGGACTTGCTTGAGGTCTTCTAGCAAAAATTAGTCGGCTTATCGATCACGGAGATAAGCTCTACAGGCTTACAAGTAAGATTAAAGTAGACCCATATAATCATCTTGTCATATCAGATAGTCCTGATAGAGTCTAGTAGCTCGATCTAAAAGAAAAAAGTGGATTTGATAGAAAACATTGGCTTGAATTTGTGATGAGAATAAATCACTGAGTAACGTCGAAGAAATTGAGTGTAGCAGAAAGGATTCCCTTTGTTAGGGAAACGATAGAGACTCTCGTGAAGTTGATCAGTGATACTTTCACTGTGGCTGACTTGCTCAAGCAACCAGATCATCTTTGAACATAGAGCCCACATGAGGGAAGGGTGAAAGGGATATGTACTTGTAGACTGAACCAATTAAAGGGGGCTGAGGAGAATTCCAATGCTTCTCAGATAGAAGAGAATTATCATTGGCAAAACATTGGCAAGAGTGTTGGCCGGTCTGAGTCAGAGGACTTGCAGAAATCCAATGGAGGAATTCATCAAGCATTAGTTAGAGATTATGTACCAGAAGATGTTGTAGTGATAGCAAGTAGGGCGATGATAAGAATCCATGGACTGTGTAGAAGAAGGAGAAATCTACGGACTCTACAAGGTTGCAACTATAGACTCTGCAGATGTAAATCTATGAACTGTGCAAGAGAGGGAGAAATCTATGAACTCTGCAGGGTATGAAAATTGAGTCCTCAGAGCCTTGTGTAGAAGGTGAGCACATCATTTGGTGGTAGAGCAGTCTCAGAGCTAGTCATCATTTGGGAATAGAGTCCCCAGAGCTGTCTTAGCTCAGTTAGTAGAGCTGTGTTTCATTTTGGATCATAGGAATGTTTTGTTGCAGTATTATGGTATCAGAGCACTAATGAGGAAGATTTCAATTCATCATTTGGATGGAGAGCAGTTTAGGGACTGCGTGTTAGTTGAGGAAGATTGTAGTTCATCATTTGGTATCAGAGCTTTGAATTTTGTAGAAGGTCATTTATCATTAGGTGGAGGTGAAAATTATTTAGATGGAGATGAAGGTGGTGTGGGAAGGCTAATTGATCAAAAATGTTGTAGTGATAAAGGTACATTCTCAGCGAATAGATTTTATAAGTGCATGTGAAATTTATTATTAGCTAGTGGCATATTATCTTCATCATCAGAGTTTATGAAATTAGAGTAATCTTCAATTGAATCTAAATCCATGATCTTCCACTTTTTTGTCATTTTGTCCATTATACTTGATGACACATTCACCTAGTGATAACTAGGGTAGGTCTTTAGTTGTTCTTAGCTTTGACGATCTCCTTAAATCATCTCTACATAGATAACTTGTTCTATTTGCTCCTATGCATCCTAATTATTATTATTGGACTTCAACTCATAATAAATATCCCTCTAGTAATTCCATTATTTGAGTATCAATTATGGTTGATTCATCATCAAACTTACTCTCATCCTTTAGTGTTATCTTCCTTGAGTAAAAACACATTATTATTATCAATTTCATATAGTACTATTAAGATTAACATCACACCTCATTGAAAGTCTCATTAGTGAGATGGGATTTTTCTTCACTCTTAATGATTTAATCAATAATAAACTTTGAAGTATTAAACTACACCCTATCTGCACCCATTATGTGTGATATACAAGAGTTGATTATTGATTATATCCCACTTTATATTTCTTCCTTATTTTATGGAGACTAATACTTTAGTTACTCAAGTGCCATGATTCTCAATCTTTTTAATTGGGAAGAAAAAATTATCATGTGTGTATCTTAATGATTATGCCACCATCTCTACTTCTATAATATTGGATAAGGAAACATTTTTATCTAATCATGTTGACTTACTGATGAACCTTGGGGAGAGATTCATTTTAAACCTTGTGAAGTAAAATCTATCTTTATGGACACATGACAATAAAAATCATACCAGTCTTATCAAATAGACAATATAGGGTAGTTCAAATAATTGTAATACCCTAGTTTTATCTAGTGCCAACTTGACACTCACATCAAATAGAACAACTCCATCAGTAGCCACTCTTCTACTTTCTATTATGAAATTTTTTTCAAGTTAGTTTCAGTATTTACTCTATAGTGGTTATAGTCTTCAATATTAAATTATGGGACCTTAGATTCTCATATTTATAATAAAGTGTCTTAATATTACACTTTTAGAATATCTAATGACACTCCCTCAACATTTCCTTCTAGCTCTTCTAGAGTTACTTATTTAATTTAAACTCACTCAGCCTCAAGTGAACCTTCTGCACACTTATGCTTATGATTACCTTCTTCTTTTGGCCCATAGGCCTACTTGGATTTGCCCTTCTTTGACATTGTAATTCTAAACCCACTTTGGAAAATCTTTGGGTAATTGATTCTATCGAATCCCCTAATTTTTTTTATGTTATGAGAAGTCCACCCAATGTCATCCTCATTTCATACCTCAAATCTGATCTTCCAAGGGCTTTCAATGGTGACCTTCACTTCATGTGACCTGTAAATTTATTCGATTGTGCCTTTTCTCTACTCCTCATACTCAAATTCTTCTTGAAAATGTTACATAATATCTTGTTTTCATAAAATTTGGGCTCAAAATAACTCAATTATCTAAAATTTACCTAAATTTACTTGCCTTAGCTCTTATAATGTCTATACTCTTGTGGGGTCTCAAATCTCTTGAAAATGTCAATTTTTAAAATGAATTACAAAAATTAATTTACAATTCCTATCAGTCTCTAATTCTCTCTATTGGTGCAATTTTAAAATTAGGTATTCATTAATTACACTCTTTCACAATCTTATTATTGTTAGTACATAAAATTTGGTATGCCCACTATTGATCTATTAAGTACTGGTGGTGCACTTTGTGCAATCCCATTTAGGTATGACCTATGCCTTCTTCCCTTTTCCTATGTTCTTGGGAGTAACACATATCATTTTCTTTTACACTTAATTCCCTTGTCATAATTGGATAATTGGTTGAATTCTTTTGTTCATATCCACCTATCTTTTTTGATTTGATCCTTATCCTACCCCACAATAAAACTTTCACGTGGTATTCTAGCACCACATACCAATGTGTGCATGATTCTACACAAAATGGTTGAGATTGGTGTTTATCATATAAATTTGAGACACAATTTCATGTAAATGGAGAATGAAAATGTATTAACTCATTAACACATAAAAAAATAGTGTAAAAATATAAAATAACAAGCTTTTTACAACTAATGTGTAACAACTCATATTAGTTAGATAAAATAATGTAAGATATATAAAATTGGCACAATAAAAATATATTCAGAATACTTAGATGTTTGGCATAAAAATTGAAGAAAATATTTGGCTTGAATAGCCCGACTAATCTTATAAGGTTGTGTACTTTATTACTAACTCTATACGTGCATAACAATATGTGCTTATTAACTAAAAAGAGCCTGTACTAAAGCAAAATAGAAATAACCATAAAATAAAACTATGGAAAAAACTTTATTTTGGATTAGCTCATGTATAGATTACATCTAGTAGGGCTTACGTATACTCACATTGAAATGTTAAGGAAGTAATTTCCTATCCAACATTTAGAATTTACATGTGTCAGTTTCCAAAATGTCATGGATAATATAAGAACCCTTCTAGTGAATTTTGAGTTTATTTGGTGCTTAGAAAACTTGTAATTAAAAAAAAGATGGCTATACCCTTTCACAATATTTTTCCTTTTACATGTTTATCATACCAAACATTTTTTTTGGCCTTTTCAACATCTGAATCCAACAAGTTATGACACACTTTTTATTTAGTGTCATGAGTTCATTTATTCACTCATCAATTGAATATTGATCATCCAACTAGACAATGTGCTTAATATGCAGATATGGTAATATAAACTCCATTGGTAAAACAAAATACTTTTCAAACACTAACTAAAATGGTAGGGACATGTTTTGACACTTTTATGTTGTTTAATATGCCCATAAAATAACAAATATGTAGTCATCCCAATCTTTGTATCTTGCATCACAAATATCAGACAAGGTTATTCCCAAAAAAAATTAAAAGCCTCCATGGTTCCATTCACTTGGTGTTGGTAAGGGATAGTCTTGTGATGCGCCACCATGAATTCCTACAATAGAATGTACACCATCTCATTTAGGAAATGTGTGCCCTAATAACTAGTTATGATCAATAGACATCCATATACACTAATAATGTTATCTTGAAATAAATGTGTTGATGTATATGCTATGAAATTTCTTGTTTATGTTCCCTTTGCCCACTATGAAAGATAATATTTAATTGTGATAATTTACCTCATGTTAGTCCATCACATGATAAAACATATTGTCCTGTAAAAATTGATTTCCCACTTTTAAAATTATTCTTACATCATAATAAGAATTAGTGTCATTTCATCTCTTCAATTAGGTTTACTAGTGTGTTGGCACATCACACTTTTAAAAATATTATTTTACATATTTAAACAAATTAGGCCTTAAAAGGTTAAGAACCAGAAATTCATGTGGTGGCCTCTCCTACATAGTGGCCACTTTAAATCCCTTCATGCCCTTCATGTAGAACTGATGAGTGTTCATTATCTAATATGAATATTAGAAAGTGTCTATTTCCATTATGGGCCAGTAATGCCTAGTTTGAAGGAGTTTCTTGGCAAGGACCAAGCCACTAGTGTGGGATCCATAATTTCCTTTGTGTATATCCTTCAATGCTAATTTGAATTCACTCAAAGATAAATAATAAAGTAGTGTTCCATCATAGCCCCTAAGATAGAGCATATTTCTAAGTAAGGTATAATAGGTATTTTTATGGATGGATTTGTGTTGGGTTTGTGATAGGTTTAGATGAAGAATTTGATCATGAATATAGTTATATATGTCTTGGTATAAAGGGATATTATGATAGAAAATATAGCATACCATTTCAGAATTTGGTTGTTCATGTGTTAGTTGAAGGTTCTTAATGAGAAACTTATACTCTTTAACACTATTGGCCATTACTAGCATGGAATTAATGGTTTCCATGAATTTTTTTGATGTATTATTAGCTTGTGGTATTTTCTCAAACTAAAAAATTTCAAAATGTGACTTGAGCTTATTTACCATACTCTTGTAAGGTACAAGTTTCTCATCCCTGGTTTGGTACCGATATGTATTTTGATTAATAATTATCTAGGATTCCCGATATACCATTAACTACTAAATATTCCATTGTATGGTGAGACAAAGTCTTAAAATGAGTGTTTCATATTAAGCCATGTTGTTAGTGTAATGAAAACCAAAATGGAACACCTTGGGAATGAGATCCACTTATAGTGTAATGAATTACCCTAGATTTGTGAGATGTGAATGAGCCATTAAAATATAGCGTCCATTGTTTGGACTCAATAGTTGTTACATCCAAAGTTAGAATTGATTCATTTTAGAAATCAAAGCTAAGTGGTTTTATATCTAATATAGGGGATTTAACAAGCTAATCTACAATAATTTCCCCCTTAATGGATTTTTGGTTTTAATATTCCACATCAAATTGACTCAAAAACATCACCCATTTGGCCATGTGACCTACTAGAGTGGATTTAGATAACAAATATTTGAATAGATCAATCTTGGTGATGATTATGTTTAGACACCAAAAATATGCACACTATAATTTTGAATGTCAAAAATACCCCTAGACCATCTTAGGATCCCCTTGGGCCCAACCTTGATCTTTTGACCCCTAACCTAACTCACCTAGCCTAAGTTAGTTTGACCTTCTGAATTAACCCAAACTTTACCTTTGGCCTTTGATCATTGATGATCACCCTAACTATCAAACTTGACCATCGATGATTAGCCTGACCATCAATGATTAGCTTGACTATCAATGATTAGGTTTCCATTGATAGTAATTATCGATGGTTAATTTTTAATTAATATTAACTATCAATAGTTAAGTTTTTACTGACAGTAACCATTAATGGTTAGGTTTTCACTAATAGTAACCATCGATGGTCAGGTTTCCACTACCTAAGCATTAAACATACAACTATCCACTAAGATTTTCTAAATATAACTCATCTAAATCTTGTTGTGGGCCTTTTGCATGGATAATTTATATTTATATGGCCTAGTTACATCTTCACTTCCACATCTTAATTATGCCTATAAGAGAAATAGGCTTTGGAGGGCAAATCAATCCAGAATTATTATTAAGATCTCATGTATTCATGAGTTTCTTTTATAGATCAAGCAGCTTATTATGCAAGTATCTCTTCATCAGTATTGATCTTCAACTAGCTCTAAAACTTCTTCAATCTATCAATCATCAACCTTAAGCTAAGTATATTTTTCTTGTTTTAAGTTTTAGTTATTTAGTTTTAATAGTTTTGCATCTCCAAACATCCCATCTCTACTAATCATTCCTTGACCATTCTCAACCACCTGAGTACCAAAACCTTTACCCTTGATATCTTTGAGGATCTCTCTAGCCCTGATAACCATTAACCAACCTACATAACCTTTTTATAACCAACCCATAACCTATTCTTTCAAGAATCAATAAGCTATAAAAAACCCACAGTCAATCATCGATGGTCATCTTAACCATCGACGATCACCTTCACCTTCAATCCTAATCATCGATAGTTAGCCTAACCACTGACAGTCACTGTGTAAATTCAGACACTCAAAATTAGTAAGTAGAAACCACTTCTCAACCTCAACCAAAACCCTATTTTCTTAACTTTTATCACAATATTTTAGACAATTTGGCATTCACCTTAATGTTTATCTTGTTAATCTAAGCATTTCTTTTGAATAGTATTTATTTCACCTAAATTAAGTACTTTCATTTATATTATACAACTTTATTTAATTAGCATTAATTTGTCTTGAAATTTGGATTGACAACCTCCAAAGAAGTCATTTACTTCTTAGATCTAGATTGCTAGGCAATCTACATTCTTACCTAACTAATCAACCATTTATTTGAGTGGTTTTTTATCTATAGGTTATCCTCCTAAGCCAAAGAGGAGCTCTCATAATATTCTGATTTAATGCATGCACAAACAAACAAGTTTTTCAACCACACCCATATCGAGTTTCTTTTTTCTTTCTTACAACTTAAGTGAAAATTTACATGAAACATTCTGGTATTCCTGATGGGACACAAAGTATTTACTCACATTTTTATTTGCATTTCTATGATTTTATCTCTATCTATGTTCATAATTGAAACTAAAATTTATTTTGGGCTTAAAATCAATTGCATCCATTACTTTATTTTAAAATTAGTTCAATTTGAATTAAAGAACAATAATCTTATTGTAGCACCACTTTTGTTGCTCACACTAGCCAAACCACTTTCATCAATCAAACATAAAAATAATTTGAGACAAGGCCCAATTGGGATTTCATCACCTAGCAGTCACCTTACCCTTTCTTGATAATCCTTCTTGGAGGTCACTACCAAGGGGAGAACCAACTTAGCTCTCTGGTTGAGTATAAACTCTAGATATCAATAATATTGGCTAAGCACCTAACACCCTTATCATTGTGGTGTGTGAAGTGAGGGGTAGGCTCCAATACCAAGCCATGTATTGATTCCAATATAGATTCTCTTGAACACCTAAACAACCTAAAACCAACCATAGACTACTTCTAAAGCACCTAATCTACAAGACAACTTCTATCACACTTTCTTATAACTTAAGTCATAAGCCAAAATTGAGATTAAAATTAACCATAGAAAATAATGTACTCTAGTGTGTGTTATATTTATTTGATCATTTTATTGCTTTCTCTTTGTTTTATTTTTGAGGAATTTGATTCTTTTTGGTAACTTTTCACCATCTTACCTTCACCTACCTCATCTCTATTACCTTGTTCAATGGGGAGCCCATATATATTCTCTCTAAGAGATCCTAACTTTTCTAGACTCCTAGAAGACAACCCTCTTACCTTGGAACATTACCTTTCACCAAGAGTCACTTATACCCCTAACCTTACCTATAGCCAACCTAAACTCACCTATAATCAATCTAACCTCACCTATAATCAACCTAGCCTTGTCGATAATAAATTCAACCTCAAATACAACCAATTGACAACCCTTCAACAACCACTTGATCATCAACATAACTAACCAATAACATTTTAACCCTTATTTGATCCTTGTCATAACCCACCTCAATTATCTCAACCTCACCAATATTTGGGTTACCTATCCCAACCATCATATTAATTACCTTACATGTATCAAACTTTTGATTACCTACCTCAACCATCATATCAATCACCTATACCACATTTGTGGAAACCTTATTTATCTCAAAAATAAGACTTTTTTTATTCACATAGTCATACCACCCACAACTATCAACCCAAAAATTATCAAACCAACCACTATCAACCTACCTTATCAACCCCATCAAATGCAACCAATAACTATCAACCTATCATATTGAACCAACACAAATTTTTATACCACCCAACCATATCAAACTTACACACCATATCAAACATTTCAAATCCATCAAATACCTCAACCTTACCCAACCTTTAAAATAAACCTACCTTATCTACCTTATCTAACTAACCAAACTTTTCAAACCTACCAATCTTATTAAACCAGCCAACCTTGCCAAATCAAACCAATAAATATCAACAAATTTTTTCCAACCTACCAACCTTATCAAGTGTCCTTAACCCATCAAATAACTTAAACTTTTCAAACCAACCAAACTTATTTAACCAACCAAATTTACCAAACTAACCAATTAGCTCACAACCTCAAGAGCCATTGGTGCACCCTCTTCCTAGGTAGTATACCCTACTATGATAATCATATTCTTTGATCCTTGATAAAATTTTAATGGCATCTATCATTATACTCCCTCAAATCAAACCCATCAATGCTTCTCTTCCAAAATCCATTTGGTTCATAGAGAATGAGTTTTGTATGTATCATCATACACATAGACATGTGATAGACAGATGTTGGTCTTTTAAGATGATCATCTAAAACCTTGTCAATTAAAAGGAGGTTTTAAATGATATTCTCCATGTTGTCCCCAAGCTATCCTTAAATGTATTCAATAAATCAATCATTGAACCTCTTTTTGCACCCATTATTATGCAAGCCCATGACCAAATCCCTCAACACAATAAGGTCCCTTCATTAGATTTGGTCCTTAGTGCATCTATAATGCGGAAAACCATAATCAAAACCCCAACCGATCCACCTGTTAACCAAGTTCACCATTTCCAACTTCCTTTTGGAATCATCACTAAGGAATAATAAACCTTAAACCACCCACTTGTTGACTAAGAAGAGCCTTCTCAACTTTCTTTTAAAACCATCATTAAGGAAACCAACCCACATCTTCCACTTCCCATTTTAATGGATCCAATCCAAGATCAAAATACCTCACCTATAACTAAATCCAACCCAACCTAAACTAAAATCAAACCCATTCAATTCCTCTACAATTTTTTTAGTTTTCATCTACCTAATGACATTGTCTTTACTTCAATTCCCTTTTGAACAAGGTCAAATCTTTGTCACCTTACCTTACCAAACAAACCAAATAAATAAGAAAACCTAACCAACAAGTTGGATCAACCACCGATCCTACCTCCCTCAACCAATCAAACTAACCTCTAAACCAAATAAATCAACCATGATCAACCTAACTTTTAATCCAACCATAAGTAATTTATTCATCAATACAAATCAACATCAGCCCTCCATTTAAGTTTTCTTTAATCTTGGCTACCCTTTTACCCAAGATACCTACGCCTCACCTAAGCTCCCTCATTGGGACAATTTGACACTCTTGTCTACCCCACCTCTATTTTAGGATGATGTTCCCAACATCATTTTTGGACCTCAATCCTATCCAAATCTAACCCAGCAATGTTTTCCTCACCATAACACCATAATGGTGATCCTACCTAAACCACCACCTACAAACTTAACCTACTAACCACTAAAAAATAACAAATAACACACCCTTTTGGGTGGTGGATGAAGTCATCTTAACCCCTTATAAACCCTCTTATTAAAAAACACCTCACCTTGGGATCATTTTCCCATCTTTGACCATCCATGGAAAGAATAAAATAGGGGAACTTTCCCTTCACATGATTTTTGACTAGTTATCAACCCAAACCATACCTTAGCAATTAACTAAACTAACCCTTGTAATTTTTGACTCAACCAATCAACCTTGAACTATTAGATATTACCTTTCTCCTTCACCTAACAAACTTATTAGAGATTACCCTTCTCCACCAACCTATTTAGGAGTCACCTTTTCCCCAACCTTTGGAGAGTGCCTTCTCTGTCAACCTAAATTGAACCAAGTGGTATACCAAATTGGGGAAACCCACTTAGACACCACCCAACCTATTTAGGAGTCACCTTATCCCCAAACTTTAGAGAGTACCTTCTCCATCAACCCAACCCAAACTAAGTGGTATTCCAAATTGGGGCAACCTATTTGGACACCACCCAACCTATTTTAAAGTCACTTTCTCCCCTAACAATTTGAGATTACCCTTATTTACCACCCAATGAACCATTAGATATTACCCTTATCCACCAAACTATCACCTAACCAACCTTACCTTTTTGTCAACCCAAATCTTTTCCATGTCTCATCAAAGTGTTAGAAAGTAACTAGGGGACATCTACTCTTCTAATTAACATCAACCATTTATGCAACCATGGATCTAGGGCATATCAGATAATAAACCCCTAAATTTTTTGTGTTCACATCAAGTTCTTTTATTAAACCAAGTTCTTAGTCACCTTGTGTCTAACTTAAGCTCATCCCTTGCTTTCCCACCACCTTTATTTTACTCTTTTTAAGGACAACTGACTACAATTGAATCGTGTGATTATCTATCATAGTCATAGCCTAATATTGAACTAGGGGTATCATGACTCTACCCATGGAATGATTCTCATGTTACTTTATATCCCTCTTATAGATATATTCCCATGGTCATTGTCACCTAAACCTATTTTCACCTATTGAACTTTATTGTGATCTTAGTTTTGACTTCATAAAAGTAACCCCTTGAGCATGTTTAAGCAAGTATATGTCAAGCTAAATAAAACAAAAGAAAAATCAATGTCAAAAGTCAAAAACAAATCATGAGTCATTATTAGAATTCATAGACTACTCCCTTGAAGGATAGTTGTTGAAAACTTATTCAAAATTTCAAAACATAAGGTGGATTTCTCCATTAAAGGATAGCTATCACAAGTATTGTTACTAAGCACATAAACTTAAACCACTCCCTTGAAGGATGGATAAGTAAAGCATTTATCAATGATAATAATTTTTGGGAAGCTTCCTACATCGATTAGCTTCCCCAATCCTCCAAGAAAAATCAAAATAAGCAAAAACCCCACAAGCAATTTTTTTTTTTTTTTTTGAAAGCTACAATCAGCACTCATAGAAGTAATAATCTTGTAAAACTACAATCATCTCTCATAAGTAGACTTCCCACATCAATCGGTCTACCCTTTATATGACATAGACTTTTTCACACTAACTCTTTGGAAACCTACAAAAGAGGCATGCTAGTCTCATAATAAGGTACCATTTCTACCCATTTCCCCTTTTACATTATAAACAAGGGATTTTGAGCTTACTTGACACTACATGATCAAGCCACTTCTTTTAACCAACGAACTAACACCAATGCAATGCATGAAAGGGGATTATATTCATAAGCCTACCCATCTTGCTGTTATGGCCTTTACCAATTAGAGCATTTAGCCTACTCCTAATTTCATGATAGCCTTATCAAGATGTCTATATTCATTTTTAGGTTCATTAATGCCCTCAAATACCCACTTTTCAGCCTTTCACTAGGAAATGGGGCACCTTTTTACCAAACCAAGTGGTACCCCAAATTGGGAAACCAATCTGAAACACCACTAACCATTGGAGATTACCTTTCTCCACAAACTAAAAATTGAAGATCACCTTTCTCTATAACCCAACCATACCCTTTTGTACCATTACCTAAACTAACTATTTGAGATCACCCTTCTCCATTGACCATCACCCACCCATGGAGTTACCTTCCCTACTCACCCTGATGACCTCATCACCTCACCACTAGTCTCTTTTGGCCCATCTAGTGTACACTTTTGTGACACTTTTTCTTGGTATTTTGATCATAGTGAAATCATTTCCATGTTGATCCTTTTACATTTTATGCTACCTCATGTCTACTGACTTGCTTGTGTCTCATCGAGACTACTTCCTACCTTGGATACCTATAACACTTGACATGTTTGTGTTTTCTCTGGGAGCACTTCTTGCCTATGATACGCACCAAAAACATATAAATCACTTAGGAGACTTATGTTTATGAGTGTTCCCAACCACTACACCTATAGACAATCATGCAGCTCACTTGTCACTTGTCCTTCTTAGCATCGACCCTAAATTTTTACCAACATTGACAACCTAGTTTATGCATAATCTTGGCTATCATACCTTTTTTCACATTTTGTGCACTAAATTACACTTCAGTGCCCAACCTATCATTCACCCATTTTTATCATCAACTACCCATTTATCAAACTTGTACTCACTTCTATTTTACCTCATCAACTCCTCATTTGAGGGAGAACACATCCTTATACTCTCAAGGTAACCAAACCGTTGACTCATGCTCCATTTTTATTTTATAGCTTATTGATTCAAGCTGCATAAAAAAAGTGGCAAAATGTAGACACTAAAAATCCACACACTATGATTTTGAATGTTAAAAATACCCCTAGACCATCTCAGGACTCCCTTGGAACCAACCTTGATCTTTTTACCCCTAACCTAACCCACCTAGCCTAAGTTAGTTTGACCTTCTAACTTAACATACCCTTTTAACCCAAACTTTAACTTTGACCTTTGACTATCGATGATCACCCTAACCATCAACCCTAACTATCAATGATCAACTTAACTATCGATGATTAGCCTGACCATCGATAGTCAGGTTTTCATTAATAATAACTATTGATAGTCAAGTTTTCATTAACAATAACCATCAATGGTTAAGTTTTTATTAATAATAACTATAGATGGCCAAGTTTCCACTAATAATAACCATTAATGGTCAGGTTTTTACTACCTAAACATTGAACATGCAACCATCCATTGAGCTTATCTAAATATAACTTATCTAAATCTTGTTGTGAGACTTTTACATGGACAATTTATATTTAGATGGCCTAGTTACACCTTCACTTCCACCTCTTGCTTGTGCCTATAAGAGAAAGTGGCCTGAGAGGTCAAATCCATCTACAACTATTATCAAGAGCTCATGTATTCAAGAGTTTTTTTTGTAGGTCAAGCAACTTGTTATGTAGGTAACTCTTCATCATTAATCATCTTCAACTATCTCTATAAATTCTCTAAGCTATCAACCATCAACCACAAGCTAAGTATATTATTTTTATTTTAAGTCTCAGATATTTAGTTTTAATAGTTTTTCAAATCCAAACACCCTATCTCTATCGAGCATCCCTTGACCATTATCAACCACCTGAGTACCAAAACCTTTACTCTTGATATCTTTGAGGTTATTTATATCCCTCACAACCATTAACCAACCCATAACCTATTATATCTAGAATCAATAAGTTGTGAAAAACCCATAGTCAACCATCGATGATCATCCTAACCATCGATAATCACCTTCACCTTTAATCATGACCATTGATGGTTAGCTTGACTATTGACGGTCACTATGTAAAACTAGACACTCAAAATTAGCAAGCAAAAACCATATTTTCTTGAATTTTGTCAAAATATAGACCATAAACAATACCATAACCATAATTAGACTATATTTTGGACAATTTGGCATTCACCTTAATGTTTATCTTATTAATCTAAGCATTTCTTATAAATAGTATTTATTTCACCTAAATGTTAAACACAAGATATACTGAGAGGGGGGGTGAATCAGTATATCATATATCTTATAAAACTTTCCCTTTATCAAATTCCACTTAATCAAACATTCAAGATATGCAATAAAACTCAAACAATAAACATCACACAAGATAGAGAGAGACACCAGATATAACATGGAAACCCAATGTGGGAAAAACCACGAAGAACAATCTCAAGTATAAATGTGAGAACAAATCCACAGGAGCACCATACCCCTTTGCTAAGTACCAACCCAGTTACAATTTGTGAGCACCAACCCATAGGAGCTTCAAACCCCTTTCTCAAGCACCAACCCACAGGAGAACCAACCCCTTGGCGAGCACCAACCTAGCAACAATTCGTGAGCACCAACCCACAAGAGCACCAACCCCTTTGTGTATACCACACACCTATCTCTCAATGTTGCTATCTAACAAATGATAGTTCAATACAACATCTCTTTCCTCTCTCTCAACTTTGCTCTTCTAAGCTAGATATAACAAATACTATTCATCTCTCACAATTGATCTTTTAAGATAGATATTACAATATCAAATCAACTTCTCTCAACCATATTACAAATGGCTTCTCAAGCCTTTATTTATAGCTTTCCAAATAACCTTTGGCCTTCCCCCTTTGTGATCCTTCAATCCTCATGGAAAATGGCACCAATCTTGGATGACCCTTCATATTCAAGCCTTTGAAAAGTCATGTGGTGACCCTTCATGACCAAAAACATCCTTCCCACTTTTGTCCTTAACTTTGGTGACTTTTCATATTCCTCAAAGTGTCCCTTCATGAGAAATTGTGCCCTTACTCTTTTGTCTTCACTTGGTGACTCTTGGTATTCCCCAAGATGACTCTTCATGGGAAAATGCGTCCCATCCTTCTTTTGTCTTTACCCTGTGGCTCTTCGACTTTTCCATCGGCCCTTCTTTTGTCTCATATGCAACCAAAAATATATTTGTTAATATTAAATAAATATTAACTCATATTAGCCAAGATATATTTATTACAAACAACATTAAATGCAATGGGGCCTTTATCACCAATAATACTAGACCTTTGACATCAATGACAATATTTCCAATAATCTCCCCCTTTGTCATTGATGGCAACCTCAATCCTAAAACTACCACATCTTGTCACCTGCACATACTATCATCTAAAAACATATAGTAACTCCCCCTTATTGTAGCAACTTGTACCTATTTCCTGTACCTATTTTTTGTACCTATACCTATACCTGTACCTATTATTCTCCCCTTTTGACATCAATGGCAAAGGGCCTACCTAGAGCTAACACTTAGCTCCCCCTCAACTAATGCTAAAAATCAATGGTAGGAAGTAATACAAATTACTCCCAACTCCTCTCACTGATCTTTGAATGTATCCTTTGATCATGCCTTTGAGAAGATATCTGACAATACATACACATTGTTCCCTATCCTTTGAGCATCTGTAATCAACTCATTTGAATCTTTTCTTCTAATCTCAAAACCTTCTTTATGAAACTTTAATGTATATCCTTGATCACATATTTGACTAACACTCAACAGATTATGCTTAAGACCTTTTACATACAAAACATTTTTAGTCTTAGTTCTACCATAATCCAAACTCAAAGTACCTTTTTTGACTATCCTGGCAGTGGTTTTATCTCTGAATCTCACTATACCACCATTGATCTTATTTAGAGATATGAATTTACTTTTATCTCTTGTCATATGCCTCAAACATCCGTTATCAATTAACCATGGCTGATCTTTATTTCTTACATGCAAAGTTGTTTGCACCAACATAGAATCTTCAAGTTGTTTCTTCTGCCATGAACATATCTAAACCTTCTTCCTGATGAATGGAGCTTTGAAACTCTGATCCTCCTTGATTGAATCTGCATGAGTATCCTTTTCCTTCTTTCTAAAACTATTAGCTCTTTTTCAACATTCTAATATCTTATGACCATAATCATTTGAAACACCTTAAAACACTGCATATACAAGAATCATTTTAATAGCCTCAAACCATAATACTGATGCAAAAAAAAATTTCAAAAATATATTCCCTCAAAAGATATACAAATTAATTTGTCAACTCACCTTCTTGTCATGCAACATAGCCAAGACCCAATATCATCCACCATGCTTCAATTTTTCTTAAAAGTGTCTCCTTGAAGCCTAGAAGAGACACCCCACACCAAAAGGGTCCTAGAAACAAATCTCAGGAGATTCCCACATCTCCTTTGTTTCTTCCTTGATCTTCTTGTGTTTTTATTTTAGAATCCGTTTAAGCATGTCTAACCTTTTTGACTTACTAACCTTATCATTTATAATGTTTTTCATCTTCTCAACTTTTGCAACTATCTTATCTTGACAAAACTCATGATCAAATGTAAAAAGAGATTCTGCACAATCCTTCCTATATGGTTCTTTATCTACTATAACAAGTAATTCATTTTCACTCTTAAACTCAACCTAATCAACCTCTACTATTTTAGTTCTCCAAACATTAATTTGAATCTTCTCATATCTTTTAGGGGCTCTGTAATCTTTGACATACTTTGAAGATCTCTTTACTTGTTTTGGACATAATTTAGCAATATGGCCAACCTTATGACAAAAAAAGTAAACAATATTTCTCATACCTTTTTCTTGAATGTGATTGAGATCTCCCTTTGAGTAATTGCTTCTCCTCATATAGTATCTTGCCCTATGACCAACATGATGACAAACAAAATAACGAACATGAAAATAATTTGAAAACTTAAAAGCATTGGGCTGCCTGATTGGCTTCTTTTATTTGCCTTCAAAACTTGCATCCTTCTTTCCTTGGACTGATATTTCATGATCTTTTTTAACCTTTATTATAAGCTTCTCATGATTATCCTTTAAAGAGCCTAACTCAACCTTCAACTGATTACATTCTTCTTCTTTTGATGTTAAAATTGAATCTGCAACCTCTAACTAATTCTTAATATCTTGAATAAATATCTTATTTTCTTTTACTTTTATAGCCAACTTAGAATCCAAGATACACACCTTTTCCTTAAGAGCCTCAACCACAGATTTCAACTCTTGATTATCCTTCTTTAGCTGCTTGGCCATCTTATGTTTTTCTTTGATCTACCTTCAAGCTATTAAACCCTTTCTAAAGGAACCAGCTATGACACAAATTATTAAGCACGCGATATGTTGAGAGGGGCGTGAATCAGTATATCATATATATTATTAAAATTTCTATTTATCAAATTCCACTTAATCAAACATTCAAGATATGCAATAAAACTCAAACAATAAACATCACACAAGATAGAGAGAGACACCAGATATAACGTAGAAACCCAATGTGGGAAAAACCATAGAGAACAATCTCAAGTATATTCATGAGAACAAACCCATAAGAGCACCATACCCCTTTGCTAAGTACCAACCCAGCTACAATTTGTGAGCACCAACCCATAGGAGCTTCAAACCCCTTTCTCGAGCACCAACCCAGCAACTATTCATGAGCACCAACCCACAGGAGTACCAACCCCTTGCTGAGCACCAACCCAACAATAATTCATGAGCACCAACCCACAAGAGCACCAACCCCTTTGTGTATGCCACACACCTATCTCTCAATGTTGTTATCTCAACAAATGATAGTTCAATACAACATCTCTTTCCTCTCTCTCACCTTTGCTCTTCTAAGCTAGATATAACAAATACTATTCATCTCTCACAATTGCTCTTCTAAGCTAGATATTACAATATCAAATCACCCTCTCTCAACCATATTACAAATGGCTTCTCAAGCCTTTATTTATAGCTTTCTAAATGACCTTTGGCCTTCCCCCTTTGTGACCCTTCAATCCTCATGGAAAATGGCACCAATCTTGGATGACCCTTCATATTCAAGCCTTTGAAAATTCATGTGGTGACCCTTCATGACCAAAAACGTCCCTCCCACTTTTATCCTTATCTTTGGTGACTTTTCATATTCCTCAAAGTGTTCCTTCATGAGAAATCATACCCTTACTCTTTTGTCTTCACTTGGTGACTCTTGGTATTCCCCAAGATGACTCTTCATGGGAAAATGCATCCCATCCTTCTTTTGTCTTTACCCCGTGGCTCTTCCACTTCTCCATGGGCCCTTTTTTTGTCTCATCTGCAACCAAAAATATATTTGTTAATATTAAATAAATGTTAACTCATATTAGCCAAGATATATTTATTACAAACAACATTAAATGCAATGGGGCCTTTATCACCAATAATACTAGACCTTTCACATCAATGACAATATTTCCAACACTAAATTAAGTACTTTAATTTATGTTATGTAAATTTATTTTATTATCATTAATTCATCTTTAAAGGTGGATTGACAGCCTCCAAAGAAGTCATGTATTTATTGGATCTATCTTGCTAGACAATCTACCTTCCTACCTAACTAATCAACCATTTTTTAAAGTGATTTATTATCTATAGGTCATCCTCCCAAGCTAAAGAGGATATCTCACAATATTTTCATTCAAAATGTACATAAACAAATAGGTTTTTCAACCACACCCTTATCAAGTTTCTTTTCTCTCTTTCTTATAACTTAAGTGAAAATTTACATGAAACACTATGGTCTTGTTATTGAGCATGTAGTGGCATAACTTTTGAGAAGTGAACACCATTTAAAAACAACCCTTTTCAATTAACATATAGTTATTCTCATATGTTACAAGTGTCCTACTCAAATAATAAACTACATCCTCTTTTCCCTTCTCATCATGTTGAGGCAAAAGTGCCCCTAGAGCATGCTCTATTACAAATATGAAGAGTAGAAATGGTCCTCTTGGTGTAGGTAGATCTAATAATATAAATTTGGCCAATTAATTATTCAATTCTTTAAAGGCCTAGTGGAAACTAACATCCCACTAAAATGTTACACCTTTCTTCAAAAGTTGGGTGAAATTATGGCATTTGTCTACTAATTAGGAAATTAAGTAATGAATAGACTGAATTTTACCCTAAAGACTACATAGATATTTAAGAGTAGAAGGAGAAGTAATTTCCATAATGGCATTGACCTTAGAAGGATAAAATTCAATGCCTCAGTGTGACACAATGAATCCTAATAATTTTCTTGAATTCATATTGAAGATGCACTTATTTTGATTGAGATTCACCTTGTATTCATAAAGTCTCTCAAATATTCTCTATAGAATGCTTATCTTATAGTCTAACCTTGATATTCTAATTACTTAGATCACATGTAAGCCAAAATATGTCTAAAACTTGATATATATCTTATTTCATTAGTTAAATATCTTTATAAAATCCATATCCTCTATGGCACTACCATCTAGACTACAACATTAACATTGATGCTAGTGTCCCAAGTCTGACGTTAGTGTCTGAACCTTGAAAATAATAAAATTTGAAAATATGTGGACATATATGGGTTGTCATATAGTGTTATTTTAACCCTTTCATGACATAATTTCAAAATGTGTTGTATAAATACAATTCAAATACCATTAATTATCATAAAACAAGATCAATTACCAATCAGTGCACATCTTGAAGGACCTCTCAAGCTTTCAAAATTTCTATATTCTTCCATATTTATAAATTGGTCATAGGATAAGTATTATTATAGGTTTGAATAATTAAAATATATTACCATGATAATTATTTTTCATGTTAAAATCTAAATGAATACATGCACTTATATATATCACATTGCACAATTATTATCACACAAGCCCACATAAGGGGGAGAAATACATCAGTTTAAATCCATATTTGGAGTATTGGTTATGTATCTAACACTCATTTACAAAGGGGTATTTAAGCTCAAATTTACTTCACTTGAGCCTACTAACCCATATTTTATAAGGTGGCATGCTCTAATTAGAGGATCTAGGGTTTCAAGTTGCATATTGATATCTAGAACCTGTGTGTCTGATCTAAATGGAGAATCTACAAGGAAAAAGTGAACACTAATAGGTGAAATTTTTTGTTCCCAAAAAGTATCATTATTTTTTATAATATAAAATCATCAATTTTTGGACATAAGCATCATTTCTAATGTCTTTATTTCAATTGTAGCATCCAAGTTGGCATAGAGCTAATTTCTAAAATCTAATGAATCAAAACTAAGCATCATCTTGACTATTTATGCACTTGTACTTCCCACATCTAATTTTACATCATTAAATGACCTAAATATGGTTTATATTTCATATTTAAACTTTATATAATGATTTTATCTTGTACTCTCTATATTAACATTCTTTCATAATTTAGCATTGTATCAGAATATTGTGAATCTAAATTATTTAATTAGTGTACTTATATAATAGTCTTCTTCTTAGTTTATTAGGGTATTTTATTCACCCTTATTTCAAAAAAATGTTAAACATTTGTGAACCCAACTCTGAGTCTTCTATCACAAAATCCTAGCTTGCCCTAGGGTTTTTTTATTTATGATTTCTAAATAGTTAAAAAAATTAAGAATTAGATTTGATTTAATTACAAAATAATTAACCATGTTTAATATGGATACATCTAGTATTTATTTCCTTGAATATTTCATGTTCATATTCATTTTTTGATACCTTACATACACTGTTAAATCAATCAAATATCTATTCAAATGGAGCCAATAAATTAGTACAAACAAGGAGAGTGATTTAACATGATATAAAACTATATTATTTATTTAAAATTCCTAATGTAATATTATTTAACCATTATTTATCTTCATTAAGTATCAACATGCATGCTCTTAGCCTTTTTTCCCCCATATATATTATTTAAGTGATAGCTACTACCTCGTTCCCATTATTCACCCATGGCTTACCTTGGATTTTGAGGTCCACATTATTACTACATTAAAAGGAAAGCATAATCAACCTATTCAACCACCTGTTCATATCCAAAAAATTCCTCCTAGGCCTAAGTTAGTCAAAAAATCTAAGGGATATGATATTTTCAGACAATTAATCAATACACATGCCAAAATTGCAATCCTTAAGATTTTAAAATAGATAACTATCTATAAGGATATTTTTATGAGGCCTTGCATGAGACATAAGTATCAAGTAACATAGAGTTGGATATTTTATGCAAGACCTCAAAAACAATGCAAATGTCATCACTTTTAGATGCAAAGATTTATCCTCAAATAATATCATTAATCAAGATCTACCTTTATTCATATAAGTCAGTATCTACAATAAAGGAATAAAAATAGTTTTAATCAATAATGGATCAAGTCTAAAAATTTGTAGCATAAAATTATTAAAAATAATAGACATCAATGAAGATAATTTGATAATTCATGCATCCCACCAATTGGCCAAATCACATTAGGTGTGACATTGGGACCTAAAATGGTACAAACTACATTCCAAGTAATGTCTCAATCATTGCATTATAACCTACTCTTAGGTAGACCTTGAATACACATTATGTAAGATGTACCATCTAGATTACATTGATATGTAAAATTCATACATGATGGGAAATTATGGACAATGCCTATAGATTATGAACCTTTAAATTTTGAAAAATGTTAAATTCTGAGATAGAAGGGGTTCCTCAAATGGTACCACTTAAGCAATTTATTCCAATCAAGAATATATCAACTTATGATGTGGGTGAACCACGTCAGATAAATCATTTATCTCAAAATGTTAATAAGGCACTAACATCTAAGGTAAATATTTATAAACATAAGGAGAAGGATAATGAACATTTAAGACAAGGAGATAAAGTAACCTATGATAAAAATGAACTAATGATAGTATAATATAATGAAAATCAAACATCTAAGCTTCCTTTATTGGTAAATTCTAAGTAGTATGATGATAAGGTTTTTTATTATTATGACAATGATTATGATATATTCATGATATAATAAATTAATGTTTATGCAAGCTCAATTTTTATCTACTTAAGAAACTATCACATAATCTCTTCACACCTACAGTTCTTGGTACATATAATTTAAATCCATCACCAAAGGATGCAAAGCCAAACTCATATAAGGGTAAGGAAAAAAATAGATTAACATGTGAATTATTACTATACAATTCATCATTCTTATCTATAAACTTTAAGTCAACCTTATATGTTAAAAATGTAGGTACATCATGTTAATAATGTCGAGTCATCGCACATGTCACCACAATAGATTTTACATAGCAAAATAGTACAATATGCTCTACACATAATACTTTATATATTACTTGATCATAAGATGATATTGTTACCTCCTAATAGACATAGGTCACAAATCATATTGGCATGCACATACAAACCAAAATATTTCAATTATCATAGAATGATAGGCCATGATACAAATCATTATGAGGCATTGTGAAAAAAAATTAGAAATGCAAAAATGAAGGGCATATATAGATTACACAAGAATAAAAATAAGTGTCCTTGATCTCTAATAATTTCAAAATAAAAATTATAATGGAGCATACTATAAAATACCCACAACAAGAGGATCTAACTATTATTGAGAATATTAATGGGTACTATTATGAGCATCTCAAGTTTGTAGCAAAAATTAGAACACATTTTATAGTGTTCCATGTTTACAACAACTAAGACATATTTTAAAGGAGTTAACACTATTCACTCTTTATAAAATCTCTCAAGTACATTATTATACCCATCATTGTGGACCAAAATTGGTCCATACAATCATATGAGTAATGGACCAAGAACCATATTTGACATTTCATTTTGGGTAGTAGTGGTTGGCTGACATGAATGTGATAATGGATAATATGAATATGTGTCTCACCTTTCCTTTTGAAGGTAAATATGCTTTAATTCATCATAATGGATATGGTGATAAAATAATATCAATGGCTTCCAATAGCCAACTACAAGAAAACATTGAAGAAGTGGCAATGACTCAATATAAACAATATTAGCAAGAAATAAGTTGATTAAGATACTAGGCATCCCTATAACTTTTGATTGTGATGACTTCTCAAATTATATCTTTCAATTAAATTTAAAAAATTTAAAAATCCAAAAATTCAAAATAAATCAAAAAATAAAGAAAATACAAAACATTCAAATAAATCAAAAATAAAAAAATATTTAGCATACACATGTTTACTAGATTTTGCATATGTTATTTATTTTATTTTAGTATATAGCATATAATTTCCTTTATATACACACGCATATGTTTCATGATTACTTGAGTGTGATACAGACATACACTAGATCCATGAGACATGCACATATAAATGTTGGACCTTTTCTCTACCCATGTGACACACTACGTTGGGGGCATCTGCGTCTATTGATCATGATTGATATAAATTTTATTATTTTATGATAATTTTAAATTATCATGTTGATCTTATATTTTAACACTTACACATGCCTATACTCATTCTTAAATCTTACATAGTGTGTTAGATATGTTATGATAAAAAACATTTTGATAACACATGTATGCAGGGACTAGTTTGACATGCTTATGTTAGTTGTTTGTATTATATTTATTCATTTTATCACATGGATTATTTGAGTGTACTTATTTTTTTTAGCTTTTTTTACTATGAACCATTTTAAAATGTTACTTTTTTATTTTCCACAATTCCCTAAGTGTTGAATTTTTCTTTGGTGTGTGGAAATTTGAACATGTCCTCCCATTTGAGTGTGCAACATTTGAACATGCCCCTTGTTTTTAGTCTATTTATACCCCTTTTGAGTGATACTGAGTGGTATTTTTTGTGTGTTTGATTGGTTTTTTAGGTTGAGATTATTACTTCTAGATGTTATTTTGATCCATATCATGAATTTTAAGGTTTGTTGTGATGGGATACTATGAGCTTCATTGATATATATACTTAGACATGTTTACACTATATGCTTATTTACTACATGGTTGATATATATATAACATGGTTATCTTATCCTTTTGAGATAAGGTGACTATCAGAGAGCATTACCCTCACCTCAAAATAGGGGTCATATTAATGGGGGTATGTCATAGAGACATGAGTCCATATACACATACAGTTGTTATAATTTATAGAATTTGATATAGTTTACATGATTCAAATATATATTTGGGTCAAAATATTATAAACTTGACCTTGATTTTCATAGATTTGGGATAGATTTTTTCATATTTATGATAGATATTATTCATAATTTATAGAGTAGAGGTTATATTTTAACATATTCTTGAGCTTGAGACACATTAGAGGTGCATATGCCATGAAAATACACCACATCACATATACATATTTAAATTATATATGTATTTATGCACCAACCTTACCAAGATGCATTGATTAAGATTTATTTATCTACAGTAGTTTGTTTCCTTGAGTAGTGAGATCTAGATTTAGCACAGTTGATGGCCTTAACACTAATTCCATTTTTTATGTTGATATGGTTATACCATTTGACTTGGGTGAGATTGGCTAGATTATATATACACTTGAGTTGTATGATAGATATTTAACATATTTTATGACCTTATCATAGCTCACCTTTGCATCATATTATTGGCATGATCACCTTCCAATTCTCCTCTTCAAATCTCCAAGGTTCAATTGTGAACATTTTTCTCTAATTCTTTATTAAAGAAGCATCATGACTAAAACAAACTACCAAGGGGTAATAGGGTTTCATTGACATACAAGTGTACTCCTTTCTTTCTCTCTTTTCTTTAAAATCATTTTAATTATTCATTTTGATATTATATGCACTAATTAAACCTATAACATGCTCTTGGTTGTAGGTAATACACAAATAACAAATTCAGACATGGCTCAAGTCAAATTAAGGTGTGTTGTGCACACCATAATACATATTTATTTATTTTAACCTACTAATTTCATCCTTATGCATTAATAAATTAAAGAGGGGGGATGTAGATGCTAAATATAGATTTTATATGATAAATAAATCATGTACACTAGGAAAATATCACTCATGGATTGACCCTTTAGTTTATGACCTTTAAACTACCAAAAGTCTCTTATTTACCATCTCATTATGCCTAAATGATTATCTTATATCTAAACCTAATATTATGATTACCTATATTACTTGTAACCCAAAATATGCTTAAAATTTGATATATATCTTACACTATTAGTTATATATCTTTATCAATTTTCTATCCTCTAGGACATTACTATCTAGACTAGGACACTAGCATCGATGCTAGTGTCCCATGACTGATGCTAGTTGTTAAACCTTACAAATTATCATATTTTCAAATCTTTTGACATGTATGGGTTATCATGTGGTATTATTATAACCTTCTTATGAGATAATTTCAAATTGGTTTTATTTAAATATAAGTCAAAGACCATTCATTACCATAAAGCAAGATCAAGTACCAATGAATAACACATCTATCTTAAAGCACCTCTCAAGATTGAAAACTACCCTATTCTTCCCTATTTCCAAATCAATCATAGGATCATTATTCTTACAGGTCTATATTATTCAAAGAGCATCCCATGAGCAATATTTTCTAAGTTACTAGCTAAATCACTACATGCACTTTTATATAGCATATTGTATAATTTTTTAGACATAAGTCCACATGAGGAGGAGAACTACATCTGCTTGAGACCCTCTTCAAATTATTGGATATGTAGGTAATTCTCACTAACATAGGGTTATTTTAGGTTAGCATGACTTCTATTGATCCCATTAACCCCTATTTTTTAAGGTGGCATGTCTTAATTAGAGGATCTATGGTTTCAAGCTACATATTGATATCCAAAACTTATGCACAAGATATAAATAGATAATCTACAAGTGACATTGAACCCTAACATGTACAAACATTAATTTAAGAAAAGAATCAATATTCCCTATAGGATAAAAGATTTAATTTTTAGATAGAAGTGTCCAAGCTAGTGTCCCTATTTTAATGATGGTGTCTAGGATGAGAGATATTTTTTTAATAATCTAGGGAATCATTATTGTGCATCATCCTAACTATTTATACACTTTCACTTTTTATATTTTCTTTTGCATCATTCAATATTCTAACCATTGTTTCTCCTTAATATTATAACTTTACATAATATTTTTTGGCACTATACTTTTTATATTTAGTATTCTTTCATAATTCAACACTATATCAGATAATTATGAATTTGAATTATTTAATTAGTCTACATTTATAATAGTTTATCCATTTTTTTGATTAGGCTATTATCCCTCTAACTCTTTCTAAAAAGGGTTAAATAGTCTAGTAAACATATTTATGAAATGATAGATTGTTTCACTAGTATCTATAGAAATGGTTGTTGACAATTTATATTTATTTTAATTTACAAAAATATAATTCAATCTAGTTTTTTGTCTTTCCATTCACTAATGAATTTGGATGGGTGGTTGATAAAATCTTGATAAGATTTTATTTCCAAGGTTTGAGGAAGCAACCTAAGTGAAATATTTTCATTAATAATACCAAGAGTAACACATAATAATTTGAAAGAATCAATATGATCCTCCCATTATTCACTAGAATCACTAGAAATTTTAGGTACATTAACTCATTTTAAAGAAAAAAATTTTAGGAAAATGATTCCCAATATCAATAGGCTTACCTTGAATCCAAGGATTAACTTGTTATATATTTTTGACATCATAATCTCTTTCATTATTAGTAACCTTATTTTGTTATTTAAATTCTTGTAAACCAAGTATTACTTTTTTTATTATATTCCTAGTTTGATCTTCTATTTTTTAGATGTTTATGAATCCTTAGGTGGGTTATAAGAAAGAAGCCTATTTTAGGGTTAACGATTTGTATCTATTTGTTCTCTTTCTTATCATAAACACAAGTTTATCTGAGTTATATGATCTTGATTTTTTATTTCAAATAAATATTATATTTCTATTTCAAAGGCCTCTTCTTCTTTAGAATTTATAATCTTAAGTATATGATGCAAGTTCTCTAGGGATTATACCAAGTAAATCATACCAAATCTAGTGAAATATAAACTTGTTACTCTACTAGTTAAGATCAAGTTGAATCACAGTTGTAAGACTATTAATAGTCATATGGAAATAATAAAAGGATTAAAATATTTTAAATTCATTGACAATTAAAATTGTCACATTAACTAATTTACCCATTTGCCTATTATAAAGGTCAAATTAGAATCTTACTAGCATAATCATAGGGACCTATTACTAAATAAATAAGTTTTAATGCATGTAAAATAGTATATTATAGTTAATTAAACAATTTTAAGAACAATCGATACTTAATAAATTTATGAAAATGAAATATTTCCTTTAAAGTATATTTGAATATAGAAGATATCAATTCTCAATATGAGATTCAAACTATAATAAGTTTTATTTTTAAACCAGTATGCATATTCACTAACTCATAAAATACTTCATTAATTTTATTATATATATATAAGATCTTAAATAGATGTTATCAATTCTATCTGACATAGCAAAGACTTTGAAAAAGACTATGTATTGGAGGATCAAACACTTTGAATCCTTTATCGATATATTAATGAATTAATTCTCTTTATCAAAATATATTCTCATATTTATTTTTAGAACCATGTCAAATAAATTAAATAATATAAAATCAAAAAATAAATAAAATAACAAAGTAAGAGACAAAACAAAGTCAATAAAGTTAAATTAGACAAAAAATAACTAGGAAGTCAATTAAAGAGATAATTAGAAAAATAGAGATTACTTAGACAAACTAAGATGAACTATGAAAATATATGAACTAAAATATTAGGATATAATTATTTATTAAATAATATAAACAAAAACTATTTTTAGAAATATAAAAGTTGAAAATCAAACTATCACACTTTAAAAGTTTGAACTCAATTTGTATAAGAAAAAAAAAACATATTGAGAAATCATAAAATATTTCATGATTGATTACAAAATATCTAATAAAAAAATATTTTAGATTAATGAAAACTTAAAAATATATCAGATAATGTATGAAGTATTCTTTATTTTTAGGAAAGGTACAAATTGATTCAATGCATAGGACTTTATTATTTTGTAGTCATCAAAAAGTTAAGAATATTAACCATTTTTAGCTAATTAGTTTATAAATAAATAATAAACTTAGATATACATGATTATACCAAGCGAGACACTTCATCATCAAAGAATGTGTTACTTGGTCTTCCTATAATTAACACTCCATCTCAAAGACTTAAGATAAATGATAAATAAAATATTAAATCCTAAATAAATAGCTCTTGTTCTTATGTGAGTTCCCTTGCTTCAAATGACGTCCTTAAATTATTTTTAAACCTTTTCTTAAGATTAAATTCCACTTTAAGTGATAATTGTCTTTTTAGTTAACTTAAAATAAACTTATTTAACATTTTTAAAAGTTAGTTGGCCTTATGAATTTAGGTTTAAAATAATATAACACTTTAAATAAAGTGAATTGAATAAAGACTCTTATAAATATTTATAATACCAACACAATTATTGTTTCATGGGTGGGGAGCCACCTACTTCACTAATGACTCAATTTAATCACTAACACAAGTCATATTGCAAGCCAGTCATCATAAATGACTAAATTTTAAAAAATAAATCACTTGATAACATATCATTTTTTTCTCAAATTTTATCCATAATGGTCATTATTATAAATTTTTATTCATTCATTATTATAAACTCTTATCTTGGATTAATTATAAAGTAATAAGAAGTGAACACAATAACATATTAAGTGACAAATTAAAATAAAACCTACTAACATCATCATTTTACCCACAGTCTGATTTGAAATTTAAATGGAAAGGTAGAAAATGAGAACATATTTTATAGCATCGATTGAAAAATGATCAAAAATCTTAGACACTAAATCTGAATTTTATAACACCTTAGTCTTGTATACTTGGCAAGTAATTTTCATGGTTGTAACCTTCAGTTCTATGACCTGCCTACTAATGAAAGGCTCACATCCATGATCTCTTATGCCTATTGGTTATCTCTTAGTCCAACCATAATGTATTCTGATGAACAATCATTCTATTTTGTGTAAAATTCTTTAACCTACTTATCATCATTCTCTACAAGTTTTATACCTAAACCTATTTTCCATATCTTGGGACACTTGCATCCTAGTCAGATGCTTATGTTCATGCTAGTGTTTTGTGCCAAAATAAGTGCCCAATTCCCTAAAGTCATTAAATTTAAAATTTCATGTATCCTTATGGTCAGCCTAATTAACTTGATGTGAGATATTTATAAAAGGGATTGGTATATATTCAAGATCAACTCTCATTCATTCCTCACCTTACATAAACCTAGAAACTCACAAGGAAACCCACCAAAAAACATTCAATCAAGGATTTAAGTGAGTGAAGCTTACCTATTATTTCTTGTTTAAATATCAATAATAGGGACAACCCATCTATAAGTTTGACATAATTAAGGATCATTTCCCGAGTCATATTTTTCAAGTTACAAGCTAGGTCACACTATGTACTTACTTATCACACATTGAATCTTTTACACACATAATCCAACATGTAGGGGAGAAATACATAAGTCTAAGACCCTCTTCAGAGTATTGGCTATGTAGATACTTCCCATTGACAAAGGGGTCCTTGGGAAATCCCAAAACAATGTGCCCACTAACCCATTTTTTCCACAATCACTCCAAGGGTGAGGAAGTTATCATTTGGTCATTTGACAATGAGTACATCCTACACACAAGATCCAAACACACCAAATCAAAGTTGATATAAAACCTAGAGGGTTTTAGGTGGTCTAACTCATATATAGTCAATATTTTATGCTAAACATATGCATCAAACTCAAACATAATCATCAAAGTAATTTTTTAGATCTGATGCAAGTGTTTAAGGCCACAAAATGTAAATTTACATAATCTAATGATTGATCTAGAATATAGATCCATCCTACTTCCAAACTATTTCATATTATATCTACACATGCACAATAAACTAGCTAAGTAATCTTGTTTCTAATTCATTGTAATATCAATCAATATATGTAGTTTCTATTTTTACTATATTTTAGAATTTAAATTTTGGATATTGTTTATCTAAGTTTGAAAATTAATTAGCCTACTATATATATCTTTATCACCCTTGTGCTTATTCATTTCTATATTCTAACTCTATACTATATTGATCCATATTAATTTAGGGTTAAACACTATCAAAAAAATTATGCATATTAACAAAATAATATCAAACTCACTAAAAATAAAATATTCACTATCATGACCTTGTTTAATATAAGTATCAAATCTACTAAAAAATAACTAATCATTACAATTGTAAAATTATCTCAATCAACTTAAACTATACAAGTTAAAATAGTTAAGTATCTAAAATTATCAACAAATAAAAACAACAAAAAATATTTATTCATTTTACCTTATCTAAAACCAAATCAATCAAATGAGTTCCCTACTCAATGCAATATATAGTATACTTAAATAGTGTTGAAGGAATTTCAACCAAGTTCATGCCCTATACCTATCATCTACCCCTAAATCGATTATTTTTAACACGTGTGTTATCATGGGTGGGGTGAAAATGTATCAGCATGTTTACAACTCATGGTGGAAAAATTATTTGGAGTAGTCATTGTGGCTTAATATGGTTCAATGTAATGAATTTCATTATTTTGAGGCATGGAGTCAACATCTATACTAATTTCATTAATAGTAATGTACATTTGGTAGGAATAAATAGTTTGTGAACCTCATTTGATCAGACGAGAATTCTAATTGCCTCTTTGGGATCACTTCCCAAAATTATTTTTATGAGGATTAAATTAAGTATGAGGTATTATATTTAATACTTCCTAGAAAATAAGGTCATTAACATCAAAATGAAATGATACTTGGGTGTCATTATCCACTAACATAATAACATTCATCCATGGAGTGGTTTTTCTTTGAAATACCATTACTCCTTCCATTTCATCACTTGTAATGACCTTTCAAAAAAGGTTTAAATATATACATCTAAATTCACTTGCTTCATTTATCATAACTAATATTATTATTAGTCAACACTAACATCACTAATTTCATCTAATTATCACTAATCTCATTTAATTTTATCTAGATCATCTTTACTAATCCTCCTAGTCTTTTGTCTAATACCTATTTCCATTATTCTTCATATATTAACCTTATTCCTACCCTAAAAATTAATTAATTCACCTAATTCCCTATTATCTACTAACTAATTCCACTTATCTATTATATTGGAATTTTAAATTCCAATCCTACCTACCCTAGCCTATTCCTAAGCTCTCCTATAGCCCTAGTCCCTAATCACCTATCTAATCACCCATCCTAATCATTAACTAATCTAGCTTAGCCCTTAATGGATTCAAAAATTCTCCAATTCTATAATCATCTCTATCTTAGCCCTTCCTCTCTAGAAGCCTCTATTATAGAGGATTCTAAGGAATTTTTAATTCCTTGGATAATCCTCCACTATTGATCCTCTTCATCCTAACTTTTAATATTGGACATTGATCTTCCCTCCATGGCCTATTTAAAAAATACACTCCTCTAAGTCCAAACCATTAAATGAATCCATAATACCTCCATCCAAACTAATCAAGATTCTCATAAGCTCTTTGAGAATTCATACCATCATTGAATCCATGAATCCATATCATAATCAAGTAAGCATCATGCTAAAAATTTGAGTCTTTGGTAAGCAATCAATAATCAATTTAGTCTTTATCTTGATTGGGAACACTTAGATTTAGGTTAGAATGTTGATTTAAATGTTCATTTTATGGTATTTTTATTTAATGGTTATTGATTTTAATGTTAGATTGTATATTTGGGAATTTTTGGTTAAATTGCATAATCAAAATATCATTGCTTGATGTTTCTCTCAATTTTTTTGATTTTCTTACTTTTTTTATTTTTGAAAAGAAAGAAACTAGGAATGAAGGGAGTAGAAGAATACCTATTAAAGTGTGTACATTAAATCCAAATGATTATGGACAAATCTTATTTGTCTAGGGAAGAATACCTATAAATAAGAAAACACTACCACAAAAACTTGCTTATTAGACAAGTAGTTGGGTGGATTGCCTAGCATGAGCTAGATCCTAGAAGCGAAAGCTTTCTAGGAGGTTGTCAATCCACCTTCTTCAAAACACTTAAGTTGGAATGATAAAAGAATTAGATTTTGAATAAAAATAGTAAATAAATGATACTAAAATAGCAAATAACTAAATTTTATATAATAAAGTTAAATTCTTTGCAAAAGATAACTAAATGAACGCAATAGTTTAATTAATACTAATGTGAAAAATTGGTAAAGGTTATGGTTTTGGTTTGGTAAAGTGGCGAGGGCCAAAAGGATTGTTTTGTTGGTTTGGGTAGATGGTCAAGGCTGAAAGTATACAAATGGATGAATATATAAATGAGGCAAATAAGTAAATATGGCAAAGGAAAAATAAAGGTGAAGATGGCAAAGAGGGAAAAGAGGTAAATGAGGCAAAGAAGTGAATGGGATAAAAAGAAAAAATGAAATATAAATAGCCAAAGGGATTGAATGGGATGAATGGGATAAAGAGGAAGAGTTTAAGGGCTCAAGAGTATGGAGGTTAAGAAAAGATAAGGCTAAAGGGTAATGAAGAAAGAACTAAAATTACAAAACAAAGTAAATTACGTCAATGTTGTTGAAGTGGGTTAAAGATGTTGATGAGGCTTAAAGTAATTTTGGTAGAGCTTCATTGCTTTGATATTTTATCCTCTAAGATGATTATGTCCTCCAATATTATGACCTCCTCCAAAAAAACCTACAGTAATATGTTAAGAACAAAAGTCTAACTTACCACTTAACCTTGGGTGAAGGAGAGGGTGGTATTTATAGCATTTTTGTGTGAAGAAACATGCCAAAATAGAGTAATAGTGAAGTAATTAAAATTTATCCAAGTGGTTTCATGATTTAGTCAAGGTGATGTGGGTGAGGATTCCCATGTGGGTTGCTGAGTATCGAAGTTTGAATGGAAATCATGCACATGGGTTTGAATGAGGATTAAAGAATTCTCCCCATCATTTCTTTCTTTCACACAAGCACTAAAAGGGGTGGAAACCAAATTTGGTGCCATTTTGCATGTGGGGGATGAAAATTTCAAGGTGAGGTAGGTGGGGATTCCCATGTGGGTTGTAAAGTCGCCCATTTGAGTTGGTAAGCCTATATTTGGGCTAAAAGGTCAAAAATGGGTTCCCTTTATCTTTTCCAAGGTCTTAAAGAGGTAGGTATCTATTTTTGAATTATAATTTCATGTGGGAAGACAAAATACATGTTGAATAATCACCCCTTAAGGTTAAGCTTGCCACATTTAAAGGGGGGGCCTTGTGATGCTTGAATGAGGTCATCAAGAACTTTTGAAAGGGTCTCAAGTGGGGTATGATGTCCCAAATCAAGCCACATCACTTGCCATATCACCCCCAAATCACATGCCATGTCACTTTCCATGTCATCTTACCATGTCATCATGAATATTAATAGTGGGTCCCATAATGAATCATACTTTTGAATAGTACTTTCAAATAGTGATTTTGAATGACATTATGTGACTAGGATAATAATGATTTGGTTTGGTTAAGAGGGTTTTTAGGAAGATTTAATAAGTTTTAGGGGATCTTGAGGCATTTAGTCATCAAAAATTGTAAATGTGTAATTTTCTAGTGTTTATATTTTGCCCATTTTTGTTATGCAGCTTTGAATTAACAAGCTAAAAAATTTAAAAAATCACTTGGTTGAGGGTAAAAAAGCCCTAAGTATGGGAGAAGGTTTTCCCCCTCAAATATATATTCAATGAGGAAAGGTTAAATTAGGTGTAGTTTTGATAACCAGTTGATGGGGAGGCACTAGGTGGTGCCATAAGGTAGCTGGGCACGTGAAATGCCCATGGGTTCACAAAATATGACTAAGCATAATAGTCAAGATTACATAAAGACTAAATGTGAAAATTTTGATAAAAATAAGGTTGGGTTATAAGATAAATGATAAGGTAATTAGTCCCCAGTGTTGGTCATAGCTGATCAAGTTAGTCTTATCAAAGTTCTTAGACAGGGTCAATGTTGACTTAGGTATCCAGGGTAGGAAGTGCTCCCTAGAAAACACAAATGATATGGTTTTGCATGAGGTGGTGCAAACATTTAAAAGTTTAACATAACAAGGTTGGTCATTATAGTCAAAATTTATTACAAAAAGCACCAATGTTTTGGGTTAAAAGCAATTTTGGTGAAAGTGTGGGTGGATTGGGTATGGGTTGAAAGGGGATGGTCGAGTTGACTCTAGATACACATGGCAAGTTGACATTGCCTATATGGTCCATGGATAGGGATCTAAAAATAATGTCAGGCCAAAAGTAGTTATTTTGAGGTGAAGGGTGTTGGTTAACTTGGTTGTCCCAATTGGATATCATATACGTAGGTCTAGGTGAAGGACATTGAATAAAGAGAAGAACCAAAGGGTGAAAAAGATGACTATCAAATAGTTTCTAATGGGTGTGGTAGAAATGGTAGATGAGGTGAGCTAGGATGTAATTAAATGATTGAATCAACTATATAAAAGGAATTTGTATCTATGGATAAGTAAGTTGGAGTGTGAAGTTTCTATTACCATCGTAAAGAAAAGGAAAGGTAAAAATATGTAGTACTAGGATTTGGAAAATTTAGAACAACTTGAATTGCCATGGTGATCTGACAAGTTCTTTCATCACCATCTAAATAAGTAAACATTGTGCACATTCCATAACAATGTCATTAACAGGATATGGAAGGTCATTATTCAATGGTTCATAGAATTAAAGTAACAAAGTGGGTAAATGAGAAGTGGAGAAGATTCAGACCCTTGACCCTTGAGTCAATGGGGCCCCAAAATAAGTAAGCATTGAATTTTCAAGGGAATTCAGAGAAATACGTTAAGGGGTCTTAGAGTGAGGTGAATAATAATAACATTAATTAATTGAGGGATTAGGTTTTGGATTGTAGTTAAAGATCAAGGTGATTTTAAGGCGTAAGAAGATGTATTTTGAAAGGGAGAATCAAGGGAAATTATTTGTTGGAAGGTTAGGGTGTGTGAGAGGGTGTAGCTATCATCCCCATGTGGGTATCCCAAATATTCCATTTGAAGTTGGTTTTAGTTTTGGTTTTAACATATTTGAAGGTCAGAGTAAAAAGGGTTTAAAATAGGAAAGTCTAGAAGAGGTGGGGAAGAAATTTTCATCTTGATGGCTGAATGATGCTCAAGTTTGCTTGTTGGTCATATGAGCCCACAGTCCTGACTAATTGTGTTATAGAGCCATAAGATTGGTATATATCTTGTAGTAAACCAAAATCTAATGGAAGACCTTGGAGGCCATAACATGCTCAAAATGAGTAGAGGGTTGAAAAGGAAAAAGGTGATAGGGAGGGTGAAGGGAGTAGTTTGAGAGGGATAAAAAATAGAGTCCAAGTGCAACATACAAAGGCATTAAAAGAAGAAAGGGATGATCCTAAAGTAAGTAACTTGACTAGATTTCATGCATTAAGGCAAGGGTATGGAGGATACAAGGAAGCAAACAAGGAGATGTACGTAAAAGTAGTACAACTAGTGATTACAATCTAAACAGGTGGAGGTAAAATTGGAGAACATAAGGGAGATCCAACAAAATATAAGGTAAATGTGGACCAAGAGATAGATGAAGAAAAAATAATGAGGTTACAGATAAAGATAAAGTTGGAAAAGGATGTAAGAATCTAGGCATGGTCATATAAGTTGGGAAGAACAAGGAAGGGCATCAAGGGAGATAAAAAAATGAAATGAAATAGAGAAAAGAGAATAAAAATAAAAGGTATAATATTAGGGGTGAGATATGCACTAAAGAATGATAGATTGGAGAATTGAAAAGGATGGGGAGAGAAGTGTAACAATAATTAAGGGTAAGGGGAGAATGAGGGATATGGGCAGCCATGAAAGGTTTTAAAACAAGTCTAAAAAAGATAAAGAGAAAATAGTTTAGTGGTGAAAATGAAAAACAAGGAAATAAATGGAAGAAAAGGAAACACAATGAAAAAAGGAGTGAAATTAAGACACAAAGAGGATGATGGGAGAGGGAAAAATCAAGTGGTATCTTGACCAAGTAATCATGGGTGATGATATGCAAGGAGAGGAATAATGAAGCAAAGCATATGGTGGTTTTGGAGATGAGAATGGGATGAAAAATGGGAAAGGGTTGAAGAATGAGGGGAAGTAAAGGATGGGTGGACAAGAAGGTGAAGAGAGTGTTGTCCCCAAAAATAGCTTTCTCATTTTTGGGACAACATATGAACTATTTTGGTCTTGCAAGACCAAAATTGTCTCATCCCTTTTCAAAATTTGTTTTGAGCATTCAATTTCCTCATTTTCCAAACTTTTTTAGTAAAGGGACTAGTTGGTTCAACGGGTTCAATGGATTCTTCAGGTGATTTCAATCAAAAGAGGAAAGTTTCTAACACTTAGGCACTTTTGAGATTGGTTCAACACCTTGGTTCAACCAAAAAGGGTTCATCGGCAAACGTCTAAGCAAAGATTGAACCATTGAACCATCGAACCTTAAACCATTTTGGTTCAAGGGTTTGATGGGTTCATGGTTTAATGTCATCGGCAAGATTCAAGGAGTCAAGTGCTTTGTCAAAATTCATTAAGTTCAATCACTTCATGGTTCAAAGGTTCAACAAGTGGTTGGTTTAATTAAATGGTTCAAGGAGGCACACAAAAGAAAAAGACCAAAGAGTGGAACCTATGACTTGTCCCTTGTAAGAGTTCCATGAAAGGCAAAAAGTGGCAATTGTGGAAGGTTTCAATGTCTTTTTCTCAAAATAGTGGAACATGCCATGTGTCACTTGCAGAGATCGACAGAGGTTGCCAAGTGTCAATGGTCGTTGTATCTTCCTTTGGTTTCATTATCAAGTAAAGACCATGGCAGGCCCTGCGCAAACTGCTAAAAGAATAAGTGGAGCACTCCAAGTGTCATCCTCCACATGATTGTTAAAACTAAGTGAAAGATTCCATGTGTCTCTAGTAAACTCGGTGGAAGCCGCCAAGTATCTACATCCATAGCTATTGAGTAAGGATTGGTGAGCCCTAGGTTTTATTGATAAAGTAAATGGAGACTGCCATGTGTCATCTTTTGCATGAATCTAAAATGAGTCCTAAATGTTTCTCAAAGGTTTATAAAAAGTGGTAGATGCTACCAAGTGTCCTCGCCTATTTTGGTGAAAGATGTCACGTGTCACTTGTTTGAAGTAGCAAAAAGTGCCACGTGTCAAAGATGTAGATCCAAGGAAAGATTTCCTTCAGACAAATTGTCTGAAGGAATTCCTTTAGACATTTTTATCTAAAGGAAATAAAGGGTCAAGCCTAACCAAAGAAATTAAAGCCCAAAGGCCACTTGGGAGATCTCAAAGGGTAAGTACCCTCACGGGGGGACAATTGACACTTAGAAAGTGAACTATCTTTCAAGAACCTAAAGAGCAAGTTCCCTCCAAAAAAGATCAAGTCTCAGAGTGTAGCAGAAGTTGCCAAGTGTCACATGCTAAGACACAATCTCTAAAAAGTTTCAAATTAATAGAACTCACCATGTTTCCTATCCCAACTTAGCGGAGCATGAAAGTGTCTACATCCACACTTTTAGTCTCTAACAAGTTTCAAAGCTTATTCCAATAAGCTTATTTCAAAGTTATGGATGCCACCATGTGTACTCACCTATGTCATAGTGGAAAGTAGCCATAGCAAGTGAGAAAGACATGAAGGAATTTCTAAGGATAATGGCAAGCCTATGAATGTCAAATTTAGGATGACTGACTAGCCGTTAACCTTTAAAAGATGAAAGACCCACAAATGTCAAATTTGCTATAATAAAGTGTTTGTTGATCTTTGCAGGATAAAAACATAGACCCAAATTCATTTAAAGACCCTAAGGCTAGGGCCAAAAGTAAGAAGAGACAAAGAGGGAAACTAAATAGGATTTATTTTCAGTAGGTGGAACAGTCCACCAGGTAGGTATTTGGGGCGTGCAAGCATTGAAAGCATAGCCTATTTGTCCCCTTTGGCATAAAGGCAACATGGATACCTGCACATGTAGTAGATGATGGAATGAGTGATTTAAGCTTGAGAGAAGACAATGGAGATGAATCAACATGCCACAGTTAAGGCAGCCACCTTGCTTCAGCATGGCCCTCCCTAACAGAACCAAAAATGCATCTAAGGCATTAATGCACAGCATGGGTTGCTCCATGGGAAAAAGTGCCAAGCCTCCCTTGGCCTCTATATAATGTAATATCTTGTATCATTTTAAGGGAGATCTTATTACCAGAAGCAAAACTCTACCCAAATTGAAAGGCATCACTGAGACTTTGAGCTCAGAATTGTTTATCATATTTCTTTGTTTGAATCAGAAAGCAAGTTACTTTTAGACTTTGTATTGTTATAACTTGTATCATTATAGGATATTGTTCTTATGTATATTTCCTAAATGTACTCTTGTTTATGTAATTTAACAAGCAGAGCTAGTGGAAGTGATAAGGAAGGTGTCCTGAAGCCAACTACTTTCAAACTTTGTGCTGTCAGAGTTGTCTACAGTGTGTGTTTATTTTCTATTTCTATGTAAAGGGCCTTGGGATGACTTTGTGCCCCCATTTTTCTTCATATTTCACTCTTGGGAAATTGAGGTGGAGACTTTGTGCTACATTTTAGGCTACTAGTTACTCTGTACCTTTGGTTACCAGTTACTTGTCACTACCAGAAAAAATCTTGTTGTTTGCAAGAATAAGCACTTCTAAAAGAAGAGAAGTGTCTTTTGTCATTTCACCAAGATTTCTACTATCTAAGAAGGGATCTAGCTCTTGGCTGAATGTTACTTCTAAAAGAAGAGAAGTACCTTCACCAATCACCCAAGATTTCTCCTTTGATCTGTGAACATCATCTATGAAAGAAGAGAGATGGATGGTATATCCTACCCCTGAGTGTTATTTTCATCTTATTTATATAGTATATAGCTCCTGCATATTTATAGGGAACCTCCCCTTGATGAGAGAAAAGATTCTTCCCCTTTGGATTTGGTAAACCTGCAACTTTGGATGACCAATCTCCCTATGTTGTGGTTGAAGAGACTTATTTTTCTCACCAGTTAGCTGGTTGACAAAATATTCACCCAACAGAGAGAAGGTAGGTGTTAATCACCTTGTTAGAAGATATTGACAAGCTAAAAAAATGGTGAGGTGGTAGATAAATAGGGGATGCAATGAAATGGGGTGAGATGAAACTAAGGCATGAAGATCAGAGATGATAAAAACAAAAAGGAAGAATTGAAATAGGGATACAAAGCATGGATACTCACACAGATGCAAAAGATAAGTGAGTACCAAGATGGAAAGAGGAAGAGGGGAATGTAAAAAGGGCCATAGGAAAAAAGAGATAAGAAGAAAAGGGAAATTATGGAAGGATTCTCAGAGGATAAATACCTAGGGAGAAACTAGTTATGGAGGAAAAAGGGGAAGATAAAAAGGATGAAAAGATGGAAAAAAAGCAAATAAGAAGAATGAAAAATGGGTATAGTGGGAAGAGTGGTAGAATGGTAGAGAGTGGTGGTACATGTAAAGAAAAAGTGCATCAATAGAAGAAATAGAAATATTTCAAGATGCAAAGTATGATGTGGAATGGGTGAAGAAAAAAGAGTGATAAAGGTGGTATGACAAATAGGCAATGGTAAGGGGAGATGATGAGGACACAGAAAGAAGTTGAAGGGGATAAAGGGAAAGGTTGGTAATAAGGTGAAAGAGAGGTATAAAATTTAAAATGTGGGTGAGGAAGTGGGCCACGAAGCATGCACAAGGAAAGATGATAAGAAGGCCGACGAAGCAGAGTAAGAATTGACTTTATTGGAGGTAAGGGGGGCCAATGGGGAATGTTTTCAACCCTTGTGTTAAAAGCAATTGAAAATCTAGAAAATCAATTAAAAGAGATTGACAAGCTGGAGGTAGGGAGATGCTTAGGAGATAGGTAGAGAAGTGGAGGAAGAGATTTTAGGTGAGAAGGGAAAATAGAGTAAAGGAAGTCTCTGAGCTAACCTCGATAACTAAGCGTTGCCTACAAAGTCCAAAAAGACCTCAGGCTAATGTAGTTCTCCCAACAATGGGGGAAAGACTTAAGAGAAAGTATTATATGGTGTTAAGACATATGAACATTGAAGAAAGAATTCAAATCTTCCTTGATGTAAGATGCCCTAAGTAAGAGGGCACTATTAGTGGTAGAAATGAGTGAGAAGAAAAAAAGGGGATGGGAATTAGTTGTTAGTGGATGATTTTCCCCTAGAGTAGCACCTACATAGTCCTTGGACATCAAGCCAATGTAGTTCAACAAGGTTTAGATGAGTGGTGTTCAAATTGGCTACCCTAATTTGATGGACCACATGGGTTAGTATAGACTGAGGGAGAAGGTTTGGTAAAATAATAGTTTTTGGTTTTGGTGAAGGTGTTAGTGAAAGTGAATGGGTTAGGTTGGTAAATAGTTACCATAATGATCCCACATTTAGTAGGATGAGAGATACAGATGGGAAAGGTAGGATAAATTAAAAGGGAACACAATTCTAAGTACCACAAATAATCTTTAATGGAGCTAATCCAAATAAGAGGTGATTTTGTGAGGAGGTTGCACCTTATAAAATTATGTGAGGGTATGAGTTTAAAGATAGTGTCTATCGCTATGAATTGAGTTTTAGGAGGTGGGGGTCTATCTAGATCTATATAGTCATTATGGCCAAGGTTCACCACTATTATGACTTGATTTTTAAGGGTAGTAACAAAGTGACAACCTGCAAAGAATTTCTTTGATGGTCAAGGAGATTATACAAGTAAGGAAGTTATCAACATGGTGAGAAATAGAGGATGGACCTTGCCTTACCCAAGAGTTGCATGGGTAGGCTAGACAAATGGTGGCCATATTTGCATCATATGCCTGAGTTACTTGGAACTACAGATGTGGGGTCACATTTAGAAGAGACCCTAGTATTACGGAGCTATGTGGTCTTGGATATTGGTGATATAATTGGATCAAATAGTCATTTCCCTACTCTGGATGGATTCTCAGTTGGTACAAAAGAAAAGACTATCATGTTTGAGCAGACACTGCCAATGGTTGAGGTCTAATGTTTAGAGCTTATGGCAATGTGCTGGTAGAAATGGGAGGGTAATGTGTTGGATATTATTGGTTGATTGCTATTATGCTTGAATTTTTATGGATACATATGAATGTTATGGTTATGGTTATGATTGATATGGTTATGGTTGTTGTAATCTTGCTTAATGTAAAATAAATGATCATTGTTATAGCAATATTGGATGGTAAAAGTCATGGTGAAAACATCAACCATGCACATTAAGATAAGAATAGGGCTTGATGCTTTATTTTTGACAAAGACTAAAAATATACCCAAAGTGAGATCAACTTAATGAATATAATCCCTTCAAATGCTATGCATAAGTGGTCGTTAGTTGATAAAAAAGATTTCATGATCACAAGGTGTCAAGTAAGCTCTAAATCCCTTGATTTACAAATATTCAAAAGGGAATATGGGTTATAAGTGGTGTGAAGGGTAATGGGTGGTATGTAAAATAACCTCATATGAATTAGTTTTCCCCTTCTATAGGTGACCTAAAAATGGTATTAGACAAGTCCATGTTGTATGTTAGATGTAGACTGATCAATGTGAGAAGTTTACATGGGAAATATAATTGTTGCATCTAACTTATTATGTTGCTTGAGAGCCAATTACGGTTTTATAATTGGTTGTGATAGTGGGTATTTTATTTTATTGTTGTATATGGGAAGTTGATCAATACTAGAAGCTTCCATGAAATTACTCTACTTTTGACAAAGTTAACTTAGCCATCCTTCGAGGGATTGGTTTAAGCTTATTGGCTTTATTTTAATGTTCTTGATAATTTTCCTTCGAGGGAGCATTCTACCTTACATGTGGCAATTTTTATTTTGTTTTTGGGAAGCTGTCCTTTGAGGGAGTAGTCTACAATGCTTAAGATATTGACCCAATTAATTGTTTCAAGATGAAATGTGTTTAGACATGGATTAATCCAATTAAGTTTAGAGGTTTACCTTTATGAAGGAAAAACTTTTCACAATAATGTTAATGGTATGTGAAAGGGTGTGGTTTTGAGATACAATGACCATTGGATTTCATCTTGTTGAAGATGAAAAGTATCCATGAAAACCATGCTATGGGTAGAGCCGTGGTACCCATATTTAGGATTAGGCTATGACTGTGACGGTTAATCACATGGTTTTTTGTTGTAATCAATTATCCTTGAAAGGGGAGGAGGAAGGTGGGTGAAGGTTAAAATATCATAATCAAAGCATGAGCTTAAGTTAGATAAACATGTGAGTTTGATCCTTCTTTAATAGAAAAATGGTTGTAGATGTGAAGCATTGAGAAGCTCAGGTTCTAGTTCACCTTGAGAGAAGACAAATGATAAGCTCCTGATCCATACTTATGGGTGATGATGTAGGGTCTAATCTAATTGAAAGAAAACTTTACTCATTTACTCCTCTCCATGTTGGTCACATATTGGTTTTATTTTGGGATGAGGTCTCCAATATTGAAGTCTTGAGGTTTGAGGTAAGGTTGGTTAGGTTTGATGGAGATGGGTAATTTCCAATGGTTTAGTGGGAGAATTTGTATCCCAAATAGGTCAAGTGGTGTCCAAATGGGTTTCCCTGATTTGATATACCACTTAATTCAAGTTGGGTTGATGGATAGGTTTGGTTGATAGGTTGAGGCAAAAAATCCAAGGGTTAGTTCAGCTAATGGTTAAGGTATGGTTGAAGTTAATAAATGGTTAAATCTTTATGGAAGGAAATTTCCCCTAGTTTACTCTTTGAATGGGTGGGAAAAAGAGCCCAAAGTGAAGGTGTTTTTGGTTGGGTTTGATTAAAATGTTGAGGGTTTGAAGGGTATGTCCATGGAATGGACATTTTAACCTTTCCCTTATCCTTTTGTTGGACCTGAGAGTGGGTAACCCTACAGATGGTGTGGATAAAAAGAAGAGTTGGTTTGGCTTGTTTCTTCAATTCCTCCTTACTATTAGGTGATAATGGGGTAATAGGAAAGTTTTGAGTAGGTTTTGTTGATGGTTGGGTTGGTAATGGGCTCAAAGGAGGTTCATTTGATAACATATTATCCGTTCCATAAATTTGATGGATAATGGTTTTAAGAGCCTTGCAATGTTCTATATCATGGCTAAGCATCCTATGTTAAGAGCACACATGGTGGTCATTGTATCATGATGGTTTTGGGTGTGAAGGGTAAAATTTTTTTATGGGGTCAAAAGATTTGATAGGTGGTAAGGTTAAGGAAGAGGTTTTCAATAACCTTTGTAAAATGGTTGAATAAGATTCATGAAAAAGTGTTTGAGGTGATAGGTTTTTAGTTTTGGGAGCCTTCCTAAAATTAGTTTTTATTGTGAAAGTTATGGGTGGTGGGGTAGTTTTGGTTTGTCAGTTAGGTTGGGCTGGTTTGGTGAAGGGAGGTTTATCTAATAACATATTATCTTCATATAAGTTGTGGATGAGTGATTGGAGATATTTTCAATGCTCTATGTCATGTCCAAGTGTCTTATGATATGCACAAACTAAGTTGGCATTAAACCATTTTAGTTGATGATGTGAAGGGTCAAAAGTTTTAACAAGTTGGAAACATTTGAGAGGTGGTAAGGTTAAGGAGGAGGTTTTCAATAAACTTTGTAAAATGGTTGAATGAGATTCAATTAAAGGAATTGGGGGTGATGGATTTTTGGGCTTTGGAGTGGGAGCCTTCTTAGGTGTAGGCTTTACCCTAGAATTTTTTAGTTGTGTAATGGTTTTAGTAGATTGTGTTTCTATACGAGATTCACTTTCTACATTCAAAGAGAGAAATAAGAAACTAAGAAGAATGGTCTAAGGCTTGTATGTACCTAGATGAAGTCATGCGCACCAAAATCAGACGATAGCAAGAACTCCTCTTTGGTTGTGGAGGATGACACCTGAAAGAAAAAGAGACTAAAACATAAAAAATGTTAGACGAGGAGATGGTGGGCAGCCAAGCAAAAGCTTGATCCTGAAAGTACGAAGACTTCCTTGAGGGATGTCAACCCACTAATTAAAAATAGAATATTTGATAGAAATAAAAATAATGAAAGATAGAATGAAAGAAATAAAAGACAAAAAGCAAAATGCATACTTGATATGCAGCAAACTGCTTTGCACAGTCACCAGCATCAATCTCTGTGCCAGCGTCGAAAGTCACCGATGTCGGTTAAAATGATGACGTCGGTAGGGATAATGACCAGTGTCAATCGGGGTAGTAGTTCTTGGATGGGGTTTGGTTGGGTCTGGACAGGTTTCAGGATTGTAGAATGGTCTGAAGTTTTGTCTGAGGGTTAGGGAGCCTATTTGGGAGTCAGGGATTGTTTGGAGGTCTGTGCAGGGATCTAGGTAGAGTTACAAATTGTATATTTTGGAAAGGGTGGATAGAGGTGATACAGGAGGAAGTCAAGTCAGGTCTATGGTTTGAATCTAAATCTGGGTGATGATATCAATTAAAAATAATAACTAGAAAACAAAATAAAAGCACAAAACAAATGCTTACCTATTACATGCTGAAGATAGAGTAGGAGACATGATTTTTTTTATCAATGTGTTGTAGAAGTTTGATGTAGCAGACCTCCAGTGAGATGACTAAAGTAGAATACCTGTACCTAAGAGAGAGAGAGTGAGAGAGATTTGATTGCAGATTGATTGAATGAAAAGTTGGTTGATTCCCTTCGAAGGTCCAATGAAAGAATGTTTTGAAAGAAGGTCTGATAACCAATTGAAAAATTGATTGAGAACTGAATAATGAATAACGGATAATGGATAATGGATAATGGATCTTGCATTTAGGTCGAGAATGCAGTGTTAAGGATAACCAATGCCAGCAGAACCACCGACATTGGCTGAGTAGTGACCGATGTCGGCGACGTTGGTCGAGTAGTGACCATCACCGGTAGATGCAAAATGGGGACAGAGGCTAATTTTAGCCTTCTGCTCATTCTTACATGCTATCAGGGTCAAGGCTCATGCAAAAATAATCGAGAGGGGCTAAATTGGTGTGGGAGAATAAAATGGGGGTCATAAATGGGTCATAGGGTAATGGCAAGGGGAGAGAAGGGGAGGATGACCAAGGGTTTAGACATGATTTTGGTGTCTACATTTTCCCCTTTTTGTCTTGTTGTTTGTTGTGGATGAACTGCAAGACAAAAATAGGAATTGGTTGCCCCAAGTGTGGGATAAGGTTGATTTTGTCCTATTGGTTATTCGAATGAACTGCAAGACAAAAATAGGAGGTGGATTACACTAGATGAGATGAGGTATTCCCCCTCAAAGTAGGAGTCGAGGGAAGGGAACTGGGAATCGGGTGATGATTTGACAAAGAGTGGATGAAGATGGTGAAGATGGAGTGTGAACGCTACAAAAGTCGTGATTGCATGCATACCACTTCGCGAGATGGTTGGGTCAAATTATCATAGGTCAAGGGTCAAGGAGTGCCAAAATTGAAATAATGGGGCCCCAACATTTAGTCGTAGCTAATCGAGTTATTCAATCTAAGCTAAAGCTCTAATGGTCATCGTGTTCTAGGTATCCCAGGCTCAGGAAGTGCTCTTGAAAACATGAAAATGTCACAAGTAGTGGGGATCAACCAGTTTGCGATCCTATACTTGTGAGGGTCAAAAATATGGGCTACACACAATTTTGCTAACCATTCATGAGGTAGCGTACATGCAAAAACAACCAAGGCCAAGTGGTCTTGGAAGTGGTCAGGGTCTGCAGAGATAGTCATGATCTCTAAGGTCGATGGTTGAGGCGGATGAAAGAATGTGGCTGAGCTAACCTCAGAACACTGAGTGCTGCCTACATAGCCCTTATGTGAGGGGCCTCAGGCCAATGTAGTTCTCCCTAAAAGGGAGGAAGGGGCAAAGGTAATGGATTGGTCTTGGTCGAGGGCAAGTCATGGTTAAAAGGAAGAAAGAAGGTTTGCCCATCAGAGAGACAAACAAATGAGGGTGGTCAAGCTAACCCCAGAAGACGTCATGTCATCTAAGTACTGCCTACATAGCCCAGATTAGAAGGGGCCTCAGACCAATGTAGTTTAGACTAAGAGACAAAATGGTCGATGATGGGTGTGGTCATGTGTCGAAATGATGAGGAGAAAGAAGATGTTACAACCTTTTCCATATTGTGTGATGGTGTATTCTATAACATTGGTCAAGGGGTCTTTCATCCCTAGCAATTTTCCATAGGCATGATGGATGTATGCTAAAAATGAATTGGGTCCATTTATGCTTCAGCAAGTATTGGTTTATGCTTAACATAAATTGAGGCTAGGCGATAGTTTCCATGTGTATTGGTGTCCATATAAACTATGTGAAATGGACTATGATGATGTTGGTGGTCTAAAAATGTTGAGGTTGGTTTGGTTTGGATAAATGTCAAATGAGTGGATGTGACCAAAGTGTAGAGAAAAAGTGAAAGGCAAATTTCTCTTTCATTGACAAGGACCAGAATGACAACATAGATAGATGTTATTAGAACCAAGAGCCCCATTCATGCATGACGTCGTTGACCATAGGTTGTGTTAGAGAGGTAATCAAATCACTTTGACATTAAAGTGAGCTCGAAGTCCCTTGAGCAGGTGATAGGAGGAGGATAGGGTAACCCATTTTAGAGCAGAGATAACTTTGCCCCTTTTTATAGGAGACCCTAAGACAACTACAAGCCAAGTCCATGATTTTTTTTTTTGGTGTAGACTGATCAATGCGGGAAGTCTGCATAGAGATGCCATTTACTTGGTGGTAATTTGTGAAGCTGATCAATGAATAGAGATGTTTGTAGCAAGAGTTAGTCATAGCCATCCTTCGAGGGAGTTGTCTATATTTTGCTTTATATATAAGGGCTTTGAATAGCTGTCCTTCGAGGGAGCAGTCTATTAGCTACAGTAATGATAGTACAGCTATCCTTCGAGGGAGCAGTTTGACTTTTGATTTTGATTTGGATATTTTGACATCTTGATTTGTTTTGACAAAAATGTGAGTCATGGACAAGATTATAGAAGGTTAAGGGCTCCCTTTTATTAGGATAAAGCATCCATACTATATAAAAGGGGTATATAGGATTTGTTAAGGGGAGTAGGGTTGAAAGGAATGAGGACTAAGAGGACGGGGATTGCTCAAGGGATGAGCTCAAGGTAAATGTCAAGTGGATGAGTATTCGACTAATAGTAGAATGGTCACAGATGCAATGCATTAAGAGGCTCAGGTTCTAGCCGTCCATCGAGAGAAGACAAACGATACGTCCTTGATCCATACTTGTGCATGATAATGAAAGGTCCGAGCCAATTAGGGGCAAACTTGCCTCATTTACTTCACTCCATATTGGTCATGTGCTGATTTTCTTTGAGGACGAGGTCTCTGATATTGAAATCTCGTTCTCACAAATTTTTGTCATAGGCTCACTTGATGAGATGTTGATAGACATGGAGATGGTTGAGGGTAGCAAGATAGCGCTCGTCAAGTAACTCAAGTTGAGCTAAGCGATCTTGACGAAAGTCATCATTAGAAAGAATGTCATGCAGAGAGATGTGGAGAGATGGGATTTATACTTTGAGAGGTACGACAGCCTCTGTTCCATACACGAGAGAGAAAGGGGTAGCACCCATGGAGGTTCAGATGCTAGTGTGATAAGCCCATAAAGCAAAGGGAAAGTGAATATGCCAATCCCTTCCAGTGTCGTTGACCACCTTCATGAGAATTTTAGTTAAGATTTTGTTGGAAGCCTCGGCCTGCCCATTTGCTTGTGGGTAGTAAGGCAAAGAGAAACTGAGTTTGATGCCAAATGAGTCATAGAGTTTTTGGATGGTCTTGTTTTTGAAGGACTTGCCATTGTCGGTGATGATTTTGTGAGGGACACCAAAATGATAGATGATGTGGGTGCTGATGAAGTCGACAATCTTGTCAGGTTTTGTGGAGATGAGAGGAATGGCTTCCACCCACTTGGTGAAAATACTCGGTGGCGGTGATGATGGATTGATGACGAAGAGACGAATGAGGGTTAATCTCACTGATGAGATCTAAGCCCCACTGAGAAAAAGGCTATAAATCCTGAGCGACTTGTAAGGTGTGACTAGGAAGATGAAGCAAGTTAGAGTGATGCTGACACTTGATGTAATGCTGAACATAGTCACTACAGTCTTGATGAAGGGTGGGCCAATAATAGCCCAGATGAAGGATGCACTTGGCAACTGAGTTCCCACTGAAGTGTCTACCACAAATTCCATCATGGAATTGTTTAATGGCATGAGAGGCTTTAGTGGAGGTTAGACAGTAAAGGAGGCCATCGAAGCCTCACTTATAGAGAAGACCCCCTAGCATGGTATAGTGAGTTGTGCATTTGATGAAAGCCCATCGTGCATTGCTAGAGAGATCAGGAGGGATGATAGAATGAGATAAGTAGTCCACAAGTTGTTTATACCAAACATTTCATGGATTAGAGTCTATGGTGTTGACATTGTTAGAAGAAAGGTATGAAGGCAATGGCAGACGATGCACCATGATGAAAATTCTAGATGACAATGATGAAGACAAAATATGCGAGGTGAGAGAAGTCATGGTGTCAGCAAACTTATTCATGGATCGAGGAATAGTCTACAAGAGGTAATGGTCAAAAGAGGCTAGAAGAATGCCAGCACAGTTTTTGTACCTTTGCAAAATTTCATTTTTATAGAGGTATGAACCATTGACCTGATTGACGACAAGCTATGAGTTGCTAAAGATTTTGATGGACTTGATGCTGAGAGAGAGGGTGGTCTGAAGTCCCAAAATTAAGGCCTCATATTTAGCCATATTATTGGTATAATTAAAGTCAAGCTTGAAAGACAGAGGCATGGGCTCACCGTTGAGTGGGATGAGAATAACTCCCACACCCCCACCAAGTTGACATTTGGAGCCATTGAAGAACATGGTCATTTGGTAGACAGTGTCATCGATGGAAAGCGTGGTGATAGACTCGTCAAGGAATTTGCACTACGAAGGTTGATTATTGGGAAGAGGGGCATCTGCCAGTTGATCAATGATGGTTTGCCCCTTGATGGATTTCTGCTAGATGAATTTGAGGTTGAACTCAGCAAGCAACATGAGCCACTGAGCCATACATTGATGTTGATATGGCTTGGAGTGCATAAACTTAAGAGGATTAGTGTGAGTGATGACAAAGGTTTTGTGATTGAGAAGATAGTGGCAGAGCTTGGTAGTGGCAAAGACTAATGCCAAATAGAGTTTCTCAGTATGAGTATATCGAGTTTCATAGTCAACTAGTGTTTGACTAATATAGTAGACCGCTTGCTCACAGTGATGCTCGTCTTGGTGCGCGATCATGGCACCTAACGAATGGTTGGTGACAGAGATGTAAAGGTAGAAGGGTTGATCATCTTTAGGTGGAATGAGGACTAGTGGAGAGACCAGATAGCATTTGAGGGCTTCAAAAGCCTCTTGACAGTCCTTATCCCATTTAAAGGAGACATCCTTCTTAAGGAGATGATGAAAAGGTTGGCAGCGGTCAAAAAGCTACGAGATGAAACAGTGAATGGACTGGAGCTTCCCTTGTAGACTGTGAAGCTACTTGAGATTGATCAGAGGCAACATCTCGAGGATAGCATAGATCTTGGTGGGATCTATCTCGATGCCATGAAAAGAAATGATAAAGCCTAAGAGCTTGCCGGAGAGGACCCCAAAGACACATTTCTTGGAGTTAATGCAAACATTGTATTGAAGAAGGTGAGAGAAGATGATTTTGAGAATGGTCAAATGGTCATGGCAAAGCTTGGACTTGCCGAGCAGGTCATCCACATAGTCCTCCATGATTTTGTGGAGGAGATCATGGAAAATGTAAGTCATGGCACACTGATATGTGGCGCCTACGTTCTTCAAGCCAAAAGGCATGACCCGATAGCAGAAAGTCCCCCATGGGGAGATAAAGGTAGTCTTGTGCTAATTTTTTGGTGTAATTAGGATCTGATTATATCCTAAAAACCCATCCATGAGAGATAGCATCTCATGGCCAGCCGTAAGATCAACAAGCTGGTCAATGTTGGGAAGAGGAAAGTTGTCTTTGGGACAGGCTAGGTTAAGGTCACGATAGTCCATGCAGATCCAGATCCCCCCAGTCACTATAGTGATAGGGATGATGTTAGAGACCCACTGTGGGTAATTGATGGGCTGGATGAAAGAGATAGAAAGGAGGCACTGAAGCTCATCTTTGACAAGGAGTGCCACGCAAGTATGCATCTTTTGAAGCTTTTGCCTAACAGGCTTAGCCTCTGGTTTGGTGATTATGTTATGGGTAGTGATGGTGGGTTTGATGCCAAGCATGTCATGGTAGGTCCAGGCAAAGGCCTTGCTATGGTTTCAGAGGAAATGGGTGTAGTCTATTTACTCCTAAGCATCTAAAGATTGACCAATCTTTAAGACGTGAGGAACATCGAAAGAAGGGAGGTTGATGTCAATGGTTGATTCATTTAACATAACTTGGGTCTCAAAAGGGAGAGAGCGCTGAATGAAAGAGTCATCGGCACCCATGTAGGAAAGAATGGCATCATCGTCAATGTAGTGGATAGTGTGAATGGTCGCCGACTCATCTTCTATCATGCTGGGATAAATGAGAGGGAGAGACCTGGACACCCCATTTAGCTGATAGGTAAGGGGTTCTAGGCGGATGGTGTTTATGCAAAAAAACTAGGAGGGATGGAAACCATTAACTCCATAGGTGAAGAGGGAAGAATGGGTGAGCTATGAAGAGGTTGATCAATGGTGGGTTCAAGGCAAAGGTATGCAGGGGCCTGAGTGGGGTCTTGGTATCCCAAGCCATACCGTTTCTTGGCATCATCATCATTGAGCAGTTTGATGGGCTGATGGGAGCCTTGCTCATAGTGTCCAAAGCCAAAACCCTTCCATGCACACCTGTAAAGGTAGGTGTGTGCAAAGGCAGGGTTGCCAAGAAATGAGAAGTCTGATGTGAATGGTTGCGGTGAAAAAAGAGGATTGCCATCAGTAGGAGCTTGATTGAGCCCCCCATAGACAAGATTGGTTCGGAGGTGAGGAGGACCATAAGGCATGACCATCCCGATCTGGTGATCATAATTGGGGCTGTGGTGAAGGCATCCATACTCTTGCAAATTTTGGAACATGTCTAAGGCTAGCAAGCGATATTCCCCAAGTGAAAGTCATTGGAAGATGTCTTCCATGGGGTCTTTGATTACCGCTTGAAGAGGAGGGGTGAGGTCGACCACCAGTTGTGAACTGGTCAAAGCTTCTGTGGATGGAGGTGGTACTGAGGTTGATGGCTTGATAGGAATGAGGACGTCATTTGGCCAATAGGTTGTGTTACAAGTTTTGAAAGGTGATGGGTCAATAGGAATAGTGTGGACTTGTCCATCGTGCTCAAATTTCACACAACGATGCAGGGTAGAGGGAACACAAGCCATGGCATGGATCCAGGGTCAGCCTAGCAAGATGTTATATTGAAACTCTCCTTCAATGATATAGAAGAGCTTTAGGACTATGCGTGGACCAACGTGAATGTGAAGGATGACTGTGCCAATGGTTGTGGCAGTGGTGTCATTAAAGGATCGCAAGATTGTGTCAGTTTTGGATACACAATTCTTGGGGAGGGCCAATTGATCTCAAAGGCATGGGTGGAGATAATATTAATGCTGGCACCTCCATTAATCATAATGTGCTTAATACGTGTCCAATCAACATATGCAGTGATGAAGAGGGTGGTGTCCTGATCTTCTGTGTTAGATGTATGAATCTCAAAAATTTTGAAAGTGATGGAGGCGACAAGAGATAAAGAGTGGACCAGGACAACGAGTGGTTGGGGGTCTTCAGGTTGGACCTCCACTGCCTGCAAGGCTCAGATGAGGGCCTGATGATGCTGGGGTGAGGTTTGGATGAGGTCATAAAGGGACATCTTCATGGGCATCTGGTGAAGCTATTTTAACATAGAGTCATGAATCGCCCCTGAAGAGGAAGAAAAAGAGGGTTGAGGTGCACCAAGGATAGAAATCTTAGGCTTGGGTGGTTGAGGTGGCTAGATGAAAGGATAGGTCCAAAGAATGGCAAATTTTTCTTTCACCTTGTCCTTTTGTGACCTAGTGGTTATGTGAATGGCATTGATTTCGAAGATAGGGGGTGAAGGAGATGAAGGGATCATGGCCTGCTGATGAGATGTTGATGTGGTTGAAGAGGTTGGAGGAATGTGGGAAAGTGTCAAGGGTCAATTGATGGTGTCCTCAAGAAGAAGAATGTCCTTCTCCATGTAGTGGTGAATGACGGCCTTGAGGGCACAACAAGTCTTGGTATCATGTCCTGGCGTATGATGATATAGGCAAATCTTCGTATCGTCGAACCAGGAGGGCTTAGACCCAAGAGGTTGGAAGGGCTTGATGGGTGGAAGTGTTATGCTAGAGGTCTGCAAAAGTCAGTGTAATATCAAAGAGTATGATCCCACTAAAGGGTCTATGCTCGTCGATGTGTGTGATGCTGGTGACTTTTACTTGGGCAGAGTTAAAGGAGGCTTCTATACCACCTTTTGGGTTGATGGTGCGACAACAGGTGGAGATGGTACTTTCTTCATGAGAGGTACCACCCTTTTAGGAGAGGGTAGGCTAGCAATAGGTAAAGGAAGCAGAGGAGGCAACTAGTTTTGATTAGAGGTAGGAGTGGGGAGGACTTTGGTCAAGGTCGAAGGATGAGGGCCCAAAATGGAGGGCAATGGTGATGGGGGAGGAGGATTTTGCCTTTGTGGTTTGGCAGTCTTCTTTGATTTGATTTGAAGACTACTATTGGTCGAGGTCTGGTCTAAGTCCATCTTCACTTGTGGATAAGTGAGGTTGGAAATAGGGTGAATGCTGAGTGACTTGATTGGTTTAGACAGGGTAGATGAGGGTTTCAGTCCTGATGTGGTTGGTTGAGGTGTAGACGGTCTAGAAGTGGAAGTCTATTTTTTGTTGAGAGTCTTCGGAGACTCTACCATGGGAGGATTAGCAGCATGAGATGAGAGGGCATGGGCATGTTGAAGAGCTATGAGACACTCCCACAATACCTGATGTTCCACTTTCATTGAAGGGAGAAGTTTGAGTTTCTCCACTAATCGAGAAAATGGCTAAGAAGATGTTGGATGAGGCTTGGGTCCTTGAGAGGATGTGGATGGTTGTGGGGTTGAAGATGAGACTGGTGTAGCGGTCTCAGACCCAAGGCATGATGAAGTCGTGACAAGTTCATCTTTGGTTGGAGATAGAGGAGAGACAGGTTCTTTCCTGGGTGGAGAAGAAATTGGAGAATGAGGCTCCTCAAGAGGGTAAAGGGCAGGAATGATTGTGCCCTCCACTTGTGGTTGAGGAGTAGGAAGGGTCGGGTCCTCCATAGGTAGCAAGAAGGAGGATGGTGAGACCGGTGGAGCTAGTATGGTCGAGGCATCCTCCAATATAAGAGAAGTTGATGAAGAACTAACCGAAGAGGGAGGTTTATCCACATGTGATGGACTGAGGGGTGGACTAACTTCTTGAGTTTGTGAAAGAGTCTGGTCAGGGATGAAGGGTGAGACCGTATTGACTGTTTGTATATTATGTTTGTGAATGTTGTCAGTCATGGTCTAGACATTGTTTTGGGTTGGCAGATGATTGGGGAATGGTTGCTTGAAGATGTCGATGCCCTGATTGGGTGGTGCATTGGGATTGTTGAGGACAAGGTCACCCTTTTATAGCATGTCTTGGATGATGTTTTTAAGGGTCTTACAGTTGCCCGTGTCATGGCCTTTAACACGATGGTAGTTATAGAAGTCATTTTCCCTATACCATGTAGGGATGGCATGTGAGGGATCAAATTGTGGAGGTGGTTGGATTTAGGGGAGATTGAGAACCCCCTATTTGACAAGTTTTTCCAGCACAGACGCATATGACTCTCTGAGTGGACTATACTGTCGTTGTACGTATCTCTGCTGGAATTGGCGAGTGGCACTTTGGGACATGGATGGCTCAGGCTAGTTGGTTGAAGAGGAAGAGGATAAAAGTCTAATGACTATAACATTTGTTGATGCCTTCAACCTAGGGTTAGATGAAGAAGGCTTAGAAGAAGAGGAGTCATTGGTCTTGGAGTTGGGATTCTTACTCTGTAACTTGACTTTGTTCTCCTCGATGACACTTAATTCAAGTTTGCGGGCCATCGTGAAGGCTTTGTCAAAGGTGTGGAAGGTCTGAACCTACAAGGTAAAAGAAATATGCTTGGCATAGGCTTGGGAGAAAAGTTAAATAAGTTCAGGTTGGGGTAAGGAAAATGAGAGCTGATTGATAAGGCTTCTCCAGCGACCAATGAAATCGACTATGGATTCATCCTCAAACTGCCAGATAGAATAGAGGTCTGTAATTGAGACCTTTTTGGTGATGTTGATAGAGAAATGGTCGAGGAAGAGTTGGGCCAGTTGAGTGAATGTGAAGAGAGAATGGCTAGCAAGGGAGCTGTACCAGTCAAGAGCAGTACCAAAGAGGAACATAAGGAATGTGCATAAAAGTAACGCATCATCATGAGCAATGAGATAACAAGCATGTCTGAATGCTCGTAGGTGCTGTTGTAGGTCTTCCTTGCTCTAGAAATGAGAGAATTTAGGAAGTTCCCACTGGTTGGGGTATGGTCAAATCAGGATAGAAGGATGAATGGGCTCATTGAAAATTTGCTCATATGAGAGGGCATTGCGTGAACCAGAAATAGAGGTATCAAGACTGGACATTTTGTCCATCAACATTTTGATGATGTCTACTGATGGATTGGTGGGTGGAGCACCCCCTAGATTATAAGGCACTTGGAAGGTATTGAGAGGTGCATATGACGTGGTTGGTTACACTTGTGTAGGGGCAACATATGGGTAGCTAGTCATCAGGGCAGAAGTTGACGCCAAGGGCACTTGTGTTATGGGGTTGGTAGTCACAAATTAGATAGGGGCTGTTAAAGATGGTTGAGGAGTGGCCACACTTATTGAAGGGTAGACAGTTACTCTTGTGTTGATAGGTGCAAGAGTAGGGGGGATAGAGACCACTAGGTTTTGGAAAGGTGTAGGCTTTGGTTGAGTAATTTGAGGTTAAGGGGGTACCGAAACCCCCATGGAGGTAGGTCTAGAAGGAGAGGCTAAATTTTGAAGGTAGGACACGGTTGGGTTATTAGTCAAGGTGTTGGCTTGATTGTCTATAGGTTAAATTGTAGATGTTGTTGATGTGATCATTGTCTCAAATAAGGAAGTCAGCATCCCATAGATTGGGTTGCCTAAGGAGTCTCATGTTCAGCTTCGCGTGAGATAATGTTGAAGGGCTCTGCCATTGAGGTCCAATAATCTTTCAAAATCTTGGTCCCCTTCAGGGACAATGGGAGACTGGGTTGGGGTCAGTCGAGTAGGAGTTCTTTCAGTCTCCGAGTGGAACTCCATTATAGGACTGGTTATGGATGGGGAAGACAGAAGCAATTGACACCTTGCGTGGTCAACAAGAGCCTTGGTTTGACTACGAGTCAGAACCATTCAAGGCAAGAAAGAACATCCTCACAAGCTCAAACAAGCAGATAAGAACAGAAAAGATGAAGAACACAAGCAGACCCTAAATGTTAAATCCCTAGGAATAAATTATTAGGATCTTGGTGGCTTATGCCTTAGAATGTGTGAGGAAAATTGGCTTTTGAGATAGGTCCTAGAAGAAGTAGTCTAGAGTTGGTTTCAGGTTTGTTTAGGTGCTCAAGAGTCTGGGTTAGGTTCTGTACTTGGCCTTGTGCTAAGGAGCAAGCTCCCCTCACTTCACGAGTCCAGTGATAAGCTGGGCCTACTTAGCCAAAACATACTTCCCCTAGAGATTATCCTCTGCTAGAGAACAGAGTGGGCTTTCCCCTTGGTGATGAAATCCAAGTAGGATCACCGAGATGGGTAAGGTATCCACTGGGGGATGAAATCCTAGTCGGGCCTTGTCTTAGGTGAGTTTTGATGTTTGATTTGTGCAAGTGGTTCAGTTGTGTAACATAAAGTGGACTACGATTAATTCAATATGTGGTTATTAATTACTAGGTGTGGACTAAGAAATGCAAACAAGAAGAAATGATATGCAATGTGTTTTAAGCCCAAGTCAAAATGTGAGTTCGAATGAAAACAAGTTGAGAAAGGGTTGAAGAATATGACTTTTGACTAGTTTGAAATGCAAGAAAAGAAAGAAAAGTTCTTTTTAATCTCGCTAATGGTGTCGTTTTAGAAGAGAAGAAAGAGGTGAAAAGGGAGAAATCTAATGCACCTATATGAATAGAAATAAAAGAACCCAAGGAAAACCCTAAGGTCCCACCGGGCGTGCTAGAATGTTTCTATACGAGATTCACTTTCTACATTCAAAGAGAGAAATAAGAAACTAAGAAGAATGGTCTAAGGCTTGTATGTACTTGGATGAAGTCATGTGTACCAAAATCAGATGATAGCAGGAACTCCTCTTTGGTTGTGGAGGATGACACCTGAAAGAAAAAGAGACTAAAACATGAAAAATGTTAGATGAGGAGATGGTGGGCAGCCAAGAAAAAGCTTGATCCTAGAAGTATGAAGACTTCCTTGAGGGACGTCAACCCACTGATTAAAAATAGAATATTTGATAGAAATAGAAATAATGAAAGATAGAATGAAATAAATAAAAGACAAAAAGCAAAATGCGTACCTGATATGCAGCAAACTACTTTGCACAGTCACCGGTGTCAGTCTCTGTGCCGGCGTCGGTCAAGGAAAGTCATCAACGTTGGTTAAAATGTCGACGTCGATAGGGATAATGACCGGCGTCGATTGGGGCAGTAGTTCTTAGATGGGGTATGGTCGGGTCTGGACAGGTTTTAGGACTATAGAATGGTCTGAAGTTTCATCTGAGGGTTAGGGAGCCTATTTGAGAGTCAGAGGGATTATTTAGAGGTCTGTGCAGGGATCTGGGCAAAGTTACAGACTGTATATTCTAGAAAGGGTGGATAGAGGTGATACAGGAGGAAGTCAAGTCAGGTCTATGGTCTGAATCTAAATCTGGGTGGTGATATCAATTAAAAACAATAACCAAAAAACAAAATAAAAACATAGAATAAATGCTTACCTATTACATGCTGAAGATAGAGTAGGAGACATGATTGTTGTTGTCGGTGTGTTGTAAAAGTTTGATGTAGCAGACATCCAGTGAGATGACTGAAGTAGAATACCTGTACCTAAGAGAGAGAGTGAGAGAGATTTGATTGCAGATTGATTGAATGAAAAGTTGGCTGATTCCCTTTGAAGGTCCAATGAAAGAATGTTTTGAAAGAAGGTTCGATAATCGATAAAAAAACTGATTGAGAACTGAATAATGAATAACGGATAACGGATAATGGATAACGAATCCTGCATTCGGGTTGAGAACGCAGTGTTAAGGATAATCGATGCCTGTACAACCACCGATGTTGGTCGAGTAGTGATCGACGTCAACGACATCGGCCGAGTAGTGACCATCGTTGGTAGATGTAGAATGGGGACAGAGGCTAATTTTAGCCTTCTGCTCATTCTTACATGCTGTCAGGGTTAAGGCTCATAGGAAAATGGTCGAGAGGGGCTAAATAGGCATGGGAGAATAAAATGGGGGTCATAAATGGGTCATAGGGTAATGGCAAGGGGAGAGAAGTGGAGGACGACCAAGGGTTTAGACATGATTTCAGTGTCTACAGATTGGTTAGGTTACAGTTGCTTGTTTGGTTTATAAGTAGAAGATTTAAGAAAAGTGGGGGCCATGGGTCCATTTCAATATCATTTACGAGATTCTACCCTTTTAATAGGTTTAGTCAAAGTTTTCTTGGATGGACTTGATGGAGTTAGGTCTAATTTCAAAGATTGGTAAGTTATGTTAGGAATAGGAATTATTCCTAGATTCTTGATGGGTTTGGTTAAAGAGGTGTAAGGGTATTTAAAATTTTTAGATGGAAGTGGTTTGGATGGTTTCAGAGGATGGAGTATCTAAGGATGGGGTTGAGGTAGTGATAGGTTTGAGGGTGTATTTAAGTGAAGCTAAGGGTTCTTATTTGTTTTGGTAAGGGAGGCCAATATGATGCTAGAAAGTGGCTTTATCGAGATTGGGTTGAGAAGTGAACTCTAGGATTTATAATAGCCTAGAAAAGGGTTTTTAGATAGGTTTGGTTCTTTGATTATTGATTTCAAAGCTTAAACCCTTGGGTAGAAAAGAGGGATTGGTTTCCCCATCTATGTTTTTGGTGGAAGGTTAAAAATTTAGAGAATATGTTTCTTCCATAGATGGAGTGGATAAGGTCACCTATTTTAAAGGAATGATTTCCAAAGGAAGAGTAGGTAAGTCTATGGTGGGAGAGGAAGGTGTAATGTTGTCAAGTGAAAGGGAGCGAGTGGTTGTTTCCTTTGTTTGGTGATCCAAAATAATGATAAGTGATTTCCCCACTTTAATGAGTGGGGTGGAAGAAGTAGTAGTAATAGTTTTATCAATAATAATATTGATCATTTGCACCTCACAAGTGTTAGATGATTTTGGTTGGATTTGATTCACTAAAAAGGGAAGTGGTAAATATTGTTTGGTTTCATTAGTTATGATTTGTAAGGAAATTTTTAAAGCTTCTACTTGTTCAACAAGTGGATTAGTTAAGGTTGGTGTTATTATAGTTTCTTTAGTTTTAGGTTTACTAAGGGATAGAAGAGGGTGTACCAATGTCTCAGTTATCACATTAGGGTGTGAAACTATTGGTAAGTTATTTGGTTGACTTGAAGAGGCTAGTTGGTTTGATAGGTTAAAAAAAATTTGGGTTGATAAGTTGATTTATAGGTTGGTTGATCAATTGAGGGTAATGAAATTGATTGGGTTAACAAGGTGGGTTGAGGTTGATATGATGGCTGGGGAAAATAACCTAAGCTTTGACAAGGTTGGGGTGATTGAGATGATAGATGTTGATAGGTTGTTGGTTGGGCATGATAATAATTAAATGGATGATGATAGGACATTGGTTGGTTGTAAGTGAGGTTTGATTGATTATGGATACTATAAATAGATGACCTAAGTTTTGACTCTAATCTAGCTATCCAGTTTGTTATCACTGCAACAAACTCAGGTGGTAATTTAGGTGAAGGTTGATAGTTTGTTGGTTGGTTGGAGTTAGAATTTGATGAGTTATAGGTAAGGTTAGGTTGGTTTTATACAATTTTGAGTTGGTTATAGACAAGGTTGGGTTGGTTGTAGATAGGATTGGGTTGATTATAGACAAGGTTAGATTGATTTTTGGTAAGGAAGGGAGCATAAGTGGTTTGTGATGAAAGGTACCACTTTAAGGCAAAAGGATTATTATCCAAGATATTTAAAAAGTTAGGATATCCAAGAGATAAAATAGGAAAGCTCTCCATTTAACAAGATAGTGGAGATGAGGTATTAGACAATAAGTTCTTGGTTGGGTTGATTCTTTAATTTGTAGTCTAGTAAAGACTATGTGAAGAATGGAGAGAAACGAAGCTCACACCTCAAACAAGAAGTAATCAAAAGAAAATATTAAATGAAGTCAAAGCATACACTAAGATATATTAAATCCTAGAGTTTTAATTATCTCTCTTTTGGCTTATGCCTTAAAAAGTGTGAAGAAGAAATTTGGTTTGTAGAATAGGTCCTAAACAAGGTAGTCTATGTTTGGTTTCGGGTTATGTTTAGGCACTCAAGAAGAAGTTGATATTAGATCGAGTACATGGCTTGGTTATTGGGGATTTCTTTCCTAACTTCACAATCCCACAACTAGTGTGGGTTCTTATCCAATATATACCGATTTCCAGAGTTTATAATCAACCAAAGAGCTGAGTTGGTTATCCCCGTAGTGATTAAATCCAAATACGATAACCAGGAAAAGGTAAGGTGATCCACTAGGTGATGAAATATTAGTTGGGCCTTGTCTCAAGTGATTTTTATGTTTGTTTTGTGTAGTTGGTTTGGTTGTGTAACATTTGTGCACTATGGTTAATTTGATTTGCCTTTAATTAATCTAGGTGAACTAATTAAACAAGCAAACAAAGAATGTATGTAGTTAATTTTAACCCAAAGGAAAATAAATTGTTTTTTAATGAAAAAAAGAAAAGATAAAATGCACCTAAATTCAGTATGAAAATTCAATCCTAATCGTAGGATGAATACTCTTTTGATTTTTATAAATGCAAGAAAAAAATGAAAATTTCTACTTTTTTATTTTTTCTTGATTTTTTTAATAAAAGAAGCTAAAAGTTACATTTTGAAAGATATAAAAGATTCATTTTTATAAATAAAATTACATATAAATTCCATTTTACTAATGCAACTAAATGTACTAAAACAACTAATGAACCCAAGAAAACTTAAGGGTCCCATTGGGCGTGCCAAAATGTTTCTATCATTTTTTGGCTTTTCTTATTTTTTGATTTTTGAAAAGAAAGAAAATAGGAATGAAGGGTGTGGAATAATACCCAAAAATAATAAAACACTACCACAAAAACTTGTTTGTTAGACAAGTAGTTGAATGGATTGCCTAGCGTGAGCTAGATCCTAGAAGTGAAAGCTTTTTAGGAGGCTGTCAATTTACCTTCTTCAAAACACTTAAATTGGAATGATAAAAAAAGTAGATTTTGCATAAAAATAAAAAATAAATGATACTAAAACAACAAATAACTAAATTTGATACAATAAATTTAAATGCTTTTCAAAAGATATCTAAATGAATGCAATAGTTTAATTAATACTAATGCTGAAAATTGGTAAAGGTTATGGTTTTGGTTTGGGTATATGGTCAAGGCTATAAGTATACAAAGGTAGATATATAAATGAGGATAATAAGTAAGTATGGAAAAGGAAAAAGAAAGGTAAAGATGGCAAAGAGGGAAAAGAGGTAAATAAGGCAAAGAGGTGAATGAGATGAAGGGGGAAAATGAAATGGAAATAGCCAAAGGGATTGAATGGGATGAATGGGATAAAGAGGAAGAGTTTAAGGGTTCAAGAGTATGGAGGTTAAGAAAAGAGAAGGCCAAAGGGAAATTAAGAAAGAACTGTAATTATAAAACAAAGTAAATTACCTCAACGTTGTTGAAGTGGCTTGAAGATTTTGAGGATGGTTGAATGTTGATGAAGCTTCAAGAAATTTAGGAAGAGCTTCATTTATTTGATATTTTCTCCTCTAATATGATGATGACCTCCAAGATGATGACCTCCTCCAAAAAAACCTGCATCAATATGCTAAGAACAAAAGTATAACTTGTTACTTAACCTTGGGTGAAGGAGAGGGTGGTATTTATAGCATTTTTGTGTGAAGAAACATGCCAAAATAGAGGAATAGTGAAGAAATTAGAATTTATCCAAGTGGGTTCATGATTTATTCAAGGTGAGGTGGGTGAGGAATCCCATGTGGGTTGGTGAGTCTCCAAGTTTGAATGGAAATTATGCACATGGGTTTGAATGAGGCTTAAAGACTTGTCCTCATCCTTTCTTTATTTCACACAAGCACTCAAAGGGGTGGTACACCAAATTTGGTGACATTTTACATGTGGGGGATTAAAATTCCAAGGTGAGGTTGGTGGGGATTCCCATGTGGGTTGAAAATTCTCCCATTTGGGTTGGTGAGACTCCATTTGGGCTCAAAGGTCAAAAATGGGTGCCCTTTGTCTTTCCCAAAGTCTTAAAGAGGTAGGTATCTCTTTTTGAAATCTAATTTCATGTGGGAAGATAAAATACATGTTGAATAATGAACCCTTAAGGGGAAATTCACCACATTTCAAGGGGGGCCTTGTGATGCTTAAATGAGGTCATCAAGCACTTTGGGAAGGGTCCCAGGTGGGGTATGATGCCCCACATCAAGCCACATCATTTCTAAGCCATGTCACTTGCCATGTCATCATTAATAGTGATAGTGGGTCCCGTAGTGAATAGTATTTTTGAATAGTACTTTCAAATCGTGATTTTGAATAACATTATGTGACTAAGAGAATAATGATTTGGTTTGGTTAAGAGAGGTTTTGGGATGGTTTAATAATTTTTATGAGATCTTGAGGCATTTAGTCATTGAAAAATGTAAATGTGTATTTTTATGGTGTCTACACTTAAATTTATCATCTTATAGTCATGATTA